>CAUYPK010141276.1:0-54070 GCA_963574355.1 Loris lydekkerianus | reverse complement strand
GCTATAACCCAACTATACCACAAGACTATGAGGAAAGGACCAAGGAAGGGGAAGGGAGGGGGGAGGTTTGGGTGGAGGGAGGGTGATGGGTTGGGCCACATCTATGGTGCATATTTTTATCTATAATAAAAAAAAAAAATCTAATATTATTGTAAATCCTAGTTAGGACATATTTTCATAGCAACAATGATCACAGCTCAAACCCCAAAGTGGTCACTATTTCCCATAAATAACTTGACCCAATACTAGCTGAGTTAGAGCAGAGAATAGTAAAAGTTTTCCCTGGAAATGAGGAAACAACTTTTATTTCATTTTATAGTCTGTTCTTGCTTAAAACTGAAAGACAGAATTTATGCCACATGAATGGGCAGTCACGAGAGTCCAATAAACTGAAATAACAGATAATCCTCAAAGCCTTTATTTTGTCTCTAATGTGTTATCACACTTAAATTTGAAATTGGGAAGCTCTGATGTTAGGAATTAGTAATAAGCAAATTCTGAATTCACAGAACACATACACACACTCAAGAGGGTTAGCAAGGAAATTACCCATTGCCTACCACTTCCCCCAGCATATACCAACGTGCACATGCACCTGTGTGTTCATTACAGTCATCCCCCTCAATACAAGATTTTTGCTCTCCATGATTTCATCTACCTGTCATCCACAGGGGTCCAAAAATAGATAAATACAGTACAATAAGGTATTTTCAAAAAGACAGAGAGATAAAGGGAGAGAGACCACACTCACACATATCGTTATAATTATTCTATTTTATTAGTTATTATTGTTAATTTCTTACAATTTCTGATTTAGAAATTAAACTTTACTCCAAAGTAAAGAAGATCCATGACTTTTTGATAACTTGAAGAGACTCAAATAATGTCAATAAGGATAAATTGCAGAGCTACCGAAGCTACAACATCTGACTATCCCTTTGGGGCCGATGTCACAATCCTAAACAAAGGAGCAAGAGAGCTGGACAGCTTCCCTGGAGGCCGATCTACACAGTCCATTGAAACCATATTGAAAATACAGCAAGAGGGAGAAATTCCGCCTGTTTGGAAGAATGGTTTGGTAAGCCACGAGTGTGTTTTATCAGAGAAGATATCCATGCTTAAAGAACAAAAGATGGCAAGCTCTCTGAGAGTAAACTGTGTTAGCTGCAGCATACTCCTTGTAGAAACTCTTAGGCTGAACTTCCTAGAGGCAGAAAGAGTAGTTCAGTACATTGCCCCGCCTAAGCCATTGACCAGTGCTGGGATCAGTAGTTAGATTGCCAAGAATCACTGTTTTCTCTTGTGCTGGTTGGCTAAGACTATGGAGAGCTTTAAAGCTATACTAAAAGTTTTTAGGCTTTATTCAGTAGGCAACGGGGAGCCACTGACATTTTTGAACAATTGACTGATGTACGATCATGTTTTGGTAATCTCTTTTGAACTAATAAATTCAGTTTGTATTGTCCCATGAGGAGATGTACACTGTGGCTAAACTTCTCTAATCTTTTTTAGAAGGGAAAGAAAATACATGTATAAGAAATAAAATAAGTGAAATAAAATAAACTCATAGATTTTTTTTTTCAGTAAAATAAAAATAACCAGAGAAACAAATAGTATGTGTCACATAAATCATAGAGCACCAGAGTTCCAAGTAATTTCTCCTTACAAAAGTTCTTGATAAATGGTCAAAAAATGTTAAGTGGGATATTACTTGGTAGTTTATTTCCCGTATTCTTTAGTTCGCTTTTGCAAGCAAATTTTGCCATCCAATTTATAATTACAGCACATAGGAATGTAGACATAACTATTTTTTTTCTTACACCAGGAAAATAGATCACAAAAGTCTTGTTTCAGACAACTAAATAATTTACGGTAAGACTTACTAGATAATGCTGAAAACATAATTCAGATCTCTCGAGCTTTCTATTTTTTTAAAGTTAACAGTGATGAAAAGAAGCATTACATTGATTGAAGAATAATGCACACATTATAAAAAGTCAACAATCCAATCTACTCTGCTAGGTATTAAAATTTACATTTATTTTTCTGCAACGCTAATAATGGAGCAGTCCATTAGCAGTCCATTTTTTTTTAAATCCTTTCTTGGCTTTATCTTTCTGGCCTTTGTTAAAAACTCCCTCAGCTTGCTGGTTTTGACAACCTGTTGGAAGGTAATGATAACACAGATTGTTCTCTGTGCCACATTCCTGCACAGCTGCCTGACAAGTTTGCTCCGGCTAAACAAATCATTTGTGCCCTGCCTGATTTGTTTCCATGTTAGTAATTCAACTTCAATTTGTTCCTTCCCAAGGCTAAATGAAAATGTGGTCATCAGATGCAACCCTTCCTGTTTGGGCATCATAAATAATAGGTTTCTGAAGTGCAACACATAAATATTTTACTAACTACAATGTAGGTTTTAGGAAATGGCAGAATGAAAGTGGTGGAAAAAGGATTTCCTGTAGCTTCATTTTTAGATTATTCAGTGGTCATTTTATGGCTTGGTACATTCATTAGGCCCTTTAAAAAAGTATTTATCACCCAAAGAAACAGTAATAGAAACATGTGCTTCCTAATTCTTTGACATAGGTTTAAATTTTCTTTCTGGTTGGGTTGGGACGTAATATATCATCAAGTATTCCCAGGCCTCATTTTAATTCACTGACTTTTTTTCCTACTTAGAATTGTTACCTCCTGGCCAAATGAGAGTCACTATAGAATAATGAAGTTTACACTAAAGATAAATTCTTCTCTTTCTGCTGGGTGATTCACCTGAAACTAGAAAAGAAGAAAAATAGGTGGAGATTTGCAGGGGGTGTGTGATGAAGAGTAGTGTAGAAAACAGAATTCTTCTTTTCTTCAAGTTAAAAGACTTGTGCTTAAAAATATTCTCCCTCCGGCCCCAAAACCTATTTCCCATGTATTGTGGTTTCTATTCTGTAGAAGTCCTGAAAATAATTGGGTATTTAAAGAACCTCAAAAATTTGCCGATCACAGAGCCGACTGACTCTTGCTACTTTCCCTCTGAGGCTCTTATTAATTTTTAATCAGCTTGCTGCTGTTCTAGGTCTTCAGGACTCCTGTAAGTAAAGAAAAATGCCATGCAGTCTGCAGAGAAGAGAGCCAAAGGCGCAGAGGGAAAGGGCCTCTCTGAACCCACAGAGACAAGGGCCAGGGTAGCCCCAGCAAGATGAGCGAAGGCAGTTTTAGGGGAGAAAACCACTCCTTCAGCTGGCCCAGCTGTGAGAATTAGAACCCCAGTTCTCTCCAGCTACTTACCTGGTGCAGACTGTGCATTCCTCAGCCTTTATTTCCACAGATAAATGCCAGGCCTCTGCTTTTGCTCCCAGGAGGGCATACTGATTTGCCTCTCTAGAAATTTTTCTAACTTTTCTACTTTTTCTTATAGATAGTTGCCTAAATCCCACTTCTCCTGTCTTCAATCTCTCTCTCCTCTGATTTAACACACAGTTTTACATTTGGGTCATTCATAAGCCCGGTTTGTGAGAAAAGACCTAGTGCAATTTCCATCATGACAAAAAATAACCTTCTAGAAAGTGGTTCAAACAGAGTAATAACTGAATACTTTCCCCACCACTTGTGGCCTGATATGTATCTGGTACCTCAAACTCAATCTTTTGTTGACCTGTTGGCATATGAGATTGTTGGCATTATAAATATGTGACTCGAAGATGTAGTCAACATCAATTGTAGAAATTACAGGGAAAAGGAGTTGTTTGATTTGGCCTCCAGTTCACAGTTGATCATTGACTGAAGTGAGTTCTTGCCTTTCAGAGATGAGGAAAGCAAATTTGCTCTTGAGCATAGGAAAGTGAATTGCTAGGGCCTTCTGAAGTGTGACCATTCATAACACCCCAAAGATCACTGAGCTTGTCGACCTATCCTTGGATGATTTTGTTCTTTCATTGTGAAGCTAGGAATGGGGAAGTGAGAGAAGAAGAAAAAGGATGAGGAGAGGAATGAAAGGAGAGAGGGTGGAGATTATCAACTTATCCAGGAAGGACTATTGCAATTGATATTAACTGTCTTTTATTTTTATATTATAATAAAGGCCCTCTTCATGTAAATCAACAAAAGATTTTCTTAAGCATGATTATTATCCTCAAATGCATTCTTTTTACCTTGGATTATAACAGATTAAATTAGCTGGCAACTTCTAAGTGAAGGTGACAGAAAGGCAGGAGACAGAATCCCCTAACTTAAAACCACCTGGGACTTTGAATTCAGATGAAGTACAGTCCTGCATTGTTAAAAGACAAAACTGTGTTCTGAGAAATGCATTATTGAGTGATTTTCGTCATAGTGCAAACCTCATTGGAGATACTTACCGTATATACTCGAGTCTAAGCCGAGTTTTTTCGGCACAAAATCTGTGCCGAGTTCGGGTTTTTCGGCACAAATTTTGTGCCGAAAAAACTCGGCTTATACTTGAGTATATACAGTACATAGAGCTAGCTGATACAGGCTACCACCCACCTAGGTTATATGATACAACCTGTTTCTCCAGGGTTGCAAACTTGGGCAGCTTGTTATTATACTGAATACTGTAAGCAACTGTGACACAGTGGTATGAATCTGGGTATCTAAACATATCTAAACATAGAAAAATGCAACAAAGATATAGTATACAAGATAAAAAATGGTACATGTGCTGAGCCCTTACTATGAATAGAGCTTACAGGGCTGGGAGTTGATTTGGGTGAGTCAGTGAGTGAGTGGTGAGTAATGCCAAGGTCTAGGACAATACTGTTCAAATATCTAAGTAAATGAAGAAATATACCCTGTTTATTGATAGAAAGGCTCATTACTGTTAAGAATTCCAATTGTTTCAGAATCAACCTGTCAGGAGCCTAAACCATTCCCCCACCTCCTCTCCCAGAACAAAAGGTCTACCTTGCCCTGCCCAAAAAGTTTTATAGGAAAGACCTTAACCTGCTAAAACCTTCCAGCAACCTGTGGTATCTTCCTCCTCCTATACGCAGCATAAAAACAAACTTCCAACCATCCTCACTGCAGCCACCCTCTTTGCCCAGGTGGGTCGTATTCCCCCTTCAGTAAACTTGACCTGAACCTCTTCTGGTCTCAGCTCTGGGTACGCCACCAAACCCCTTTCACAACTTATCATTTCAAAGCAATTCCAGTCAAAATCCAAGTGTGCTTTTTAAGAATATGACCAGCTGATTCTAAAATTTATATGAAAGAGCTAAGGATCTAGATTAGTCAAAACAAGTTTGAATGAGAACAAAGCTGGAGGCCTTGCATTATCTGATTCCTGGACTTAAAGACTTATTACAGAACTATAGAAATATACACAGTCTAATATTAGCATCAAGGTTTGTTTTTAAAAATATAGAAAGTCCAGAAGTACCTTTATTGCTAAGGACTGATGCCAGTTGAGCACATACGTTTACCCGAGGATTTCTGCATTCCCAAGATCACAATGTCAAAATTGTTGATCAGAATTTTAGTGATGGATGAAACAATCCTATCTATAAGGTTTTCTTATCTTATAATGAAAAATAAGAGGTGCTAAGTTGAGCCTCAGAGCTTTTTTGAAGAGTTGCCTTTATTAAAGCTGTCTAAAAAGGTGAGGGGAAGGCATTTCCATGGTGGCCCTGCCCCACCACAGCCACTGCAAACAGTGTAGTTTCATTGTCATCTATACTATTTATTACATCTTTCTGCATGGTATTGTAGACATATCGAAACTCATATTAAAATCATTTTAAGATTTTTCTATGCCTGGACAGAAGTACTTTTCTAACTTGCCTTTAACTCCTATTATATTATCTTTGAAAGTAATGAGCGATGCCATCTTTCAGTAATGCCAGTAGAACCAATAGTTCTGTGCCACCAATTTACAGTGCACTAAACTCTCATTATAATGCAGACGTACCTATGACATAGGCAGTGAAAGTGACAGGATTCCTATTTTTTTTTAATAAAAAATCTGAGATAGGGCAGTTATGCTCCATTCAGGTGATGGCAGAGCTAAGAATTAACTCAGGGTTTTAGGATTTCAAATCTAGCATTGTTGGTGTCTGCAGCTCTATATTTAGCACTTATTTTATTCTAAAATACTTAATATGTATTTCCAATTTCTTGTCTGGTGTGTAAGAAACTCAGAAGTTGCCAGTCTATTCTAACAACAAGTAAAAAGCTGACAAACTGAAAAATTGACAATTCTTCTTAAATTCTTAAGAAAGGTGAGGTCACAGCGCAAAGCGCTGATTTCAGAAATGAGGAGACAGCCAGGCAAACACAGAGAATAACAACTGAGCAGCAGCAGCCCTTAGCGGAGACCTCCAGGAACCAGTGCTGGGGTGAGGAAGCCTGAATTTTCATAGAGGAATTGCTGGAGGCTCAATGTGGACAAGCCTGGGATGTGTCATGAAAGCTGTAGGGGACTAGTCATGGGTATGTGTGTGTCCTGGGGGAGGGGCACACTTTGTGAGTTTTCCTACCAGGTGTTCTAACTTGAACTGTCAATGAATAGTAGAGAAGCTTCCCTTTGGGCTTTCATTAGGAGGAGGGTAAAAGGACTATTTTAAAACACACAGGACCAGTGTGTTGTTTTTAACATGCTCTGCCCTCCGGAGACACTGGTAGACCAGAGCCTAATGTACAGGGTTTTTATCAGAGCCCCCAGCCGGCTCTGGCCTGGAAGACGGGAAACACCAGCTCTAGCCCACCTGAGTCATCCCCTGACGGTGGGGCACAGAGCAGAGGCACAAGCTCAGTGAAATGCTCAGTCCTAATCATTGGACCATAGCCTGCTTCCTCCCACACCTCCCCCCACACCATTAAAGGCCTCTTCATAGCTATCGCTTTTACCCAAACATCATGTCCAGCTACCAAGAAAAAATTACAAGATGTACTAAGTGGTAAAATACTTAAGAGTATTCAGGAAGTTTAAAAATAGCACCTAAAGAACAGGGTACTGATATTTAAAACTGGATAAAGCTTACTTTAGATCTTAAAGACTTCCTGAAAATGGCCGCTCACTAGTTAGGGACTAGGCTGTGTTAAATAGTGTCCCTCCAAAATTTACATCTGCCTGAAACTTATCAGGGTAATCTTATGAAGAAATAGGTATTTGTAGATGCAGTCATCAGGGGAGGGTTCTACACCCAGTGAGACTGGCGTCCTTTTAAGAAGAGGAAAATTTAGACCAATAGAGGGAGAATTCTCAGCAAAGACAGAGCTAGAGATTGGAGTAAGGCAGCTATAAACCGAGGAATGCACAGGTTGCCAGCAACCACCAAAAGGTGACAAAAGTGAGGCGGTGTCTTCACCAACAGGCTTCACCCGGAACACGGCCCTCCAACACCTGGATTTGAGACTTTTGGTCTTCAGAACCATGAGAAGATCAATTGCTGTTGTTTCTAGTTTGGAGTACTTTGTTTCAGCAGCTCTGAAAACTAAATAAAGTCTATTTAGAGAGGGTCTCTAATTCCACTCTTAGCACAGTGGTCCCTGGAGTGAAACTGGTCAGGACCCGAGAGCATTAGTAATGGGGTCCCTGGAATACAAAGGGATGAATGTGGTCACCTCCTAATGCAGATGAATGAAAAAGCTCTCTATAAAACTATAGTCATCTCATAAAATATTTTCCCAGGCCAATATTTTCAAGTGTTTTCCCCCTACTCTGTTCTAGAATTTTTATTGTTTGTCTTAAATTTAAATCTTTTATCCAGTGAGAATCAATCTTTGTCATGGGTGAGAGGTGTGGGTCCAGTTTCAGTCTGTTACAAGTGACTAACCAGTTCTCCCAGCACTATTCGTTAAATAGGAATTCTTTTCCCCAGTGCATGTTTTTGTTAGGCTTATCAAAGACCAAAAGATGATATGTGCCTGGGTTCATCTCTAGATTCTCTACTCTATTCCACAGATCTACCTCTCTATTTTTGTGCCAGTGCCATGCTGTTTTGATCACTATAGATTTGTAGTATAACCTGAAATCTGGTGATGTGATGCCTTCAGATTTGTAATATGAAACAAATATACAAACACACACTTGTATGAATGATAAAACACACATATAGACCAGCAAGGGGGAGGGCTAAGGAGGTAGAGGGGAGGGGAAGGGAGTGGGAGATTGGCAGGGTTGGAAAAGCAAATGATTATTTTGCTTCCAAAGTCTGAGTTGCTGTCCCTTTGCTAACCTGGCAGGAAAATCTATGAAGGAGAGCTCCCACACTCTATTTTGCTATTAAATTAGCTTATTAAGGTTTCCAGCACCTCACAAAAACATACAGAGCCATTTTAGCCCACAAAGGAAGGAATAAAAATTACAGTTCATCTCAAATTGAAGAATTCAAGGTTTTGAACACAATTAAGGCAAGTGACTATTTGCTTTTTTTCTCTCAGATCCATTTCCCTGTGCTTTCTTTGCTCTATGGGGCAGAAGGGGGCATCCCTGAAAAATACTGAGGTGCTGGAGTATCCAGTAGGGATCGCTGAGGGCTGACCAAAGGAGGGGAGGCGGAGGGGAGCAAGGGATTTCCCCAGCTCTCTCTTAAGCCTCCCTCTCCACTGTCACTGGCAGGGCTGTGTGTTCTCTGTGCCACCAACACCTTCCCTCCCATCCTCTAATTCCTGCCTCGTGGACCCAGTTCCTACCACTGTGATCTCAGTGATTCTAAGATTTGGTCCTGGCTCCTGCTCTGGTATCTTCCCTCCAGCCCTTGGGATAAGAATGGCTTCCTTGAACTTCCCATTTCATACCTTTTAATCTTCCCTTTTGCTTTTTTATCTCTTCCATAATCTTTGTAACTAAATCCCTGCATTATTGTCTCTGTATTTAATTTACCTCGTGTTGCGTGAATGGAGACATGAATGAACAGCAGCTTTGTAAACTCGCTTGTAATGGCTGTAAACTCGCTCCTGTAATTATTAAGTCAAGAAACAGACTACATGGGATGGGATGGCGTGTAGTGAAATTCATTATTCAGGGTTTTGATTTTATACCTTTCTAGTCACGTACACACTTAATCTATCATCTGTTAGTTTCACCATTACCTCATTTTACCTGAAATTAACTTGAAAGGAAATATCTTGTTACCATATCAACACAATCACTTTTGCAGTAAACATTTTCTTCTAGATACTGACTTATCTCTGAGCAGGTATCTAAATAAAGATCACAAAGAAGGAAGTAGCCACAGGGGAACAGAGTTAATGGAAGAGTATCTTCAAGTGTTCACTCAGTTTACTCAGTATGTAGTAACAACTGTGTCTTTTCCTCAGGGCAGAGCACCTATAGACCTCTGACAATATGTTGTTAATGTACATCAACCCTCTGGCCCATATCTCTGAGGATGGGCAGCATGCCCTTTGATCTCAGGTTTCCCAGGGTGCACAGCTTCAGAGAATGGGCCTGTGGAATTTCTAACTCCAGGGAAGCCAACTCTGCGTGTGTCGGGGGGGAGGGGGGAGCAGGTCCCTTAAGCCTCTGGAAAAAAAGCAAGCCATTTAAAACTCACACTGAGTTCACTTTGTGTGCTTGATGTAGGATATGTTTATTTCTAAATATTATCCTACACCTGGAATAGGTTTCATTTTCCTGAATGATCCCTCATTGAATCAGCACATTATTTTGTCTCTGTATGGAAAAGGAATAAATAGTACTGTTTCTAAGCCCAGCCCATCAAAACCTCTTGAGTTAGCTTATCTGTGCTTTTCTTCTTGAAACATACAATGATTTTGCAAGCTATGTGTTGAAGATGAGAGAACCTCCATCAGCCTGGGTCCCTGAAGTGTCTCAAAGTGGAGAGTCTGGCCCCTTCACCCATCCAGGATTGCCACGTCAGCCAAAATAAACTTATCACAATAACTTCTTGTGTATTACTAACCAATGTACTCTATCTGAAAGGTTTTCTTTAACTCCCACATAATTAGTAGTACCTTACTTTATTTTCCCGTTTTTCCCTGTTCATATGCTTATCCCGTTGGCAGGCTTTAACATGTTGGATTAGAGTAATTTTCTCACAAGGATCTGCTCTCTCTCACTAGAACACGAGCCTCACAAGAGCAGGGAGACGTCTCATTTACCTTTGTGTCCCCAATGCTAACCACTAGCATTAGGTACACAGCACGTAAGGTCTCCAGCCCTGTGTGTCGGGTTGAATGGACTGAAACCGTGCCCTCATCTGGCTTGTTCTCCCTTCTCCCACTTTTCCCAGGGTGAAATCTTCTTTTTGGACACTGACCCTTTTTAACAAATGTCCACTATTTGCCGCCAAACCTAGCACACCACCCATCTACTTGCGATTTTGATCTGAGACCTCTATTTGCTATCCCCCCACCCAACACTACCACTGCTTTTCTGTCAAGCTGCCTGAGCCCTAAACCCCAGGTGTCTTCACTATGACACACAGGCCCCAGTCTCAGCATGGTGGTGACACATTCAACATCCTAGGGAGTCAGAATAAGAATGTTTTTATGAGCACAACATAAAATATGTCTGAATTTATGCTCTGAGCTATTATTTATTTAATTGGAAGAATGATCTTATCAACCTGGAGCTTTCTTGTTTCTCATTTTAACCGTCATTAATTATAAACCAGGATTAAAAATAACCTTGAAAACCCACAAGTCCTGAAGTCAGGACAAAGATCAAGTCAATGAAATGTAGTTTTGGGGGGAGTTGTTGTAGTTGTTGGTTATCTGTGGCAGAAGAGGAAAAGCCAAACAGAATGTCTTCATATTTTTTGTCCAGCAAGAGCAGGAATAACAGGTGCATTTTTAACTGCTATCTGCCTCAATGGTACTTTGATGCTGGGAATTGTATAAATGCCATTGCTATTCTATTGCAAAGTTACTGAACCACAAGATGTCAGATCTGGAAGATGCTTTCTGATTTATGTAGTCTAGTGGTACCGGCTATGTCAAAGAAAGTGGATCTTTTGTAATATGTATTCAAAGGGGTAGATACATATACTTTGAGATTAATTTCAATGGTTTGTGTATTCCCTGAAGGACATCCTTGATCTCTTATCTATCCATGGAAGTCCATTAATAAAACTCTTCTATGAAGTAACAAATATATGTGGATATCAGCTATAAATTTTGCTCCCTACAACACAAAAATGCAATTAATGCCACATTCATACATTTATATAATGCACTTCTCCAAATCATGTTTTAGATCTACATCTATTATAGCTCCTATACACTAGAAAATTGATCTCCCTTTTCATCAAACAATCTCAGGATTATGTGAAGCTTTGAAGATCTTACAAAGTGCAGATAGGTCATCAAGGGAGGTTGTGCTACTTACAGCTGACAAACCACAGGGCACCTGTCCCTTTAGGGAAGCCAACTACCTAGCTGCCTTGCAAAGCATGTGTATACTCTGTCTCTAAAAGTTGTCATGCCAAGTGTTCTGTCATGAGTATAAAGCCACCTCCTCAGAAATCTTGTCACCTCTTGGGGCAGGGGGGTGAGGGTGGGGACACTGCTACTAACTAATTCTTGCCATCCCCTATCTCCATGTTCATCTGTTTCTCCATAGACGAGACCCTAAAAGGTGTTTCATCTCCTACATTCTCCTAATTTTTGCAATCCCCTATCTCCATGTTCATCTGTTTGTCCATAGACGAGACCCTAAAAGGTTTTTCATCTCCTACATTCTCCTAATTTTTGCAATCCCCTATCTCCATGTTCATCTCTTTGTCCATAGACGAGACCCTAAAAGGTTTTTCATCTCCTACATTCTCCTAATTCTTTCAATCCCCTATCTCCATGTTCATCTGTATGTCCATAGACGAGACCCTAAAAGGTTTTTCATCTCCTACATTCTCCTAATTCTTGCAATCCCCTATCTCCATGTTCATCTGTACGTCCATAGATGAGACCCTAAAAGGTTTTTCATCTCCTACATTTTTTACCTCTTCCCCTTGAGAGAATTCAGCATATGTCTCCTCAACTGGTGGGAATTTTTTCAGCATAGGAAGGCAATGCATAATAGTCGAGCCCCTGGGCTCTGGAGCCAGACTACTTGGGTTCAAGTTCCATCTTTCTTACTCTCCCACTTTTATAAATGTGTTGGTTTCCGAGGGGTGCTAGGATAAATTAGCACAGACTTGAGAAATTTACTCTCTTACAGTTTTGGAGGCCGAAGTTCAAAATCCAGGCATCCTCGGGGTTGGTTCTTTCTGGAGGTGTGAAGGGAGAGCAGCACCTCTCTCCTGCCGGCCCCTCTCAACTTCGCTTATTCATGCATCTCCAATCTCTGCCTCCATCTTCACATCCCTTCATTTTCCCTGTTTCCTTTCCCTTGTATTACTTTACAGGATACTTGTTCAAGTTAGGGTCTGCCCTAATCCAGGATCATATTATCTTAAGATTTTTAACTTAATCACGTTTGCAAAGATAGTTTTCTCCATTAAGGTCACATTCACAGATTCTGGATGGACATTTATTTTGAGGGTACCACCATTCAACCTCACTACAACAAATATAGCAATTTTGTGAACCTCGTTGGTTGACAGCGTAAGGAGGGGGGATGATTATAGTAGCAGTAAACTCTCCATAAATTTATTAGGACTAACTGGGTTACATTTAAAGCACTTAAAAAGTTCCTGGTACATAGTAAATATTCTTTGCTAAACAGTATTTGCTGTAAGGGGAGTAAAATTTCTTTTGCCTTTTAATTTTTATCAATCAAAAAAGCTCAGTTTCCTTGTTTAGCTTTCTGACTCTGTGCTTGTCCCTTCAACACTTGCACAACAATTTTCTGCTTCTTGGTAAGGAAAGGGCATTTGATCCTGTCATGAACACATTCAGCACACACGGAGCCACCGCGGGCCCTGCTGATGAGTTCTTTTGCTTTGATAACTTCATAAGAACTTCAGGTTTCACAGCACCATCCCTCGAAGTCTGCCTGTGCCACATGCAGACTTTGGTGCCTTCCCAACCTTCTCGCTATAAAGGTAAACAATTCTGTCACTGGGGCTTTGGAACAGCCTAGTTTTGTTAGAGGTTGTATTGTAGGAAAGTGTATGATGCTATGTCAAATGCTGGGCCATTCTGAGTGCTTCTCAACAGTGTGCCCAAAGGGGGAAAGAAAGACTTTTGAATGGCTATTAATTTTTGCTCTTGGTTACCCCATTCAACACCCCATTAACAAAATCCAAAGCAAGAAAGCATATACACTAAGAAGCCCTCCTTTACGAAGAGGGGAGACATATGCACACCTGGGAGAACAAATTACTCTGATGAATCTCTGCAACTCTTCTTCCTTAATGCCAAGAGGCAGTTTTAGTGGTGGAAATGTTAACAGTCTGGCATGGAGCCTTTTATGCAGCCCAAAGTGTCGGGGCCCGGGACTGGCCAGGTCTCTGACCCCGGTCTATCTAACTGTCTGGATGTGGACCCCTGTGCTACCTTGCTCGGGATTACCTCCCCTTAGGTGCTGGAGGGCAGTTCGTTTATAGTAGAAGGGAGAGAGAAACAGTCTTCGAGGGAGAGAAACAGTCCTAGTAGGAGAACGAATCTTAGCACTGTCTTCTTAAAGCAGAAGAAGCAAAAGAGTCAGAGTCTGTGAAAGAATGAATGACCCCAGACTAACCTCTCCTGCAGCAATTTATAGCTGTGATCCCATGGCTATTTGCACCACAGGTGTAGAGACTGCCAAACACTGATAGTAGTCTCTCGTGCTCTGTGCTCTGGTGTTAACCAGAGCAATCCCTTCCCCATGCCCTTATCACCAAGGTGTTATTGAGCTGTTATATTACAGGTGTTTCGTACAGTTACAGCGTGTTCTGAGCTTACCTTCTGCTTCTCCTGTCCTTGGAATTATATGGTCTGCTACACCAAACAATATCAAAATTTCTAGTGATACCATGCTAGGGATATAAAAAGACACGATATATTAAGGAAACTGGAACCATACCAGTTTTCAACATAAAAGATACAGGGAATTAGCAAATCAAAGAAGACTGAAAAAACAAAAAAAGGAAACACTGAGATAACACAAAGGTAGTAACTTCAGGAGATGGCCACCACTCACAGCTAAGGAAAAGAGGGGCAAGGGTCAGGGGCATGGAAATTCAGAAGCTTAGAGGAGGGTCCCTGTGGATTTAAAACAAAAGCCCTGAGGAGGGGTGATGCCCAGGTGGTGCTGGTGGCTCTGGAGCTTGAAGAAAGGCCTCTAAGCTGGAACTTAGAGCTCCTAGGAGGGGCCACGGTCTATCTTGTACTGGTGTTCCTGGTAGGTGGATGATGAAACTGGTTGAAAGTGTGGGGAAGACTAGGAATTGGTCCCAACTGCTACCACTAAACCCAGCTGCCACGCTTTGGATGAAGAACCATTGTTGGGGTGACAAAAGCAAATAAGAAAGGGCAGGCACCAGGTACCTTCTGGTACTTTGTATGGACAGGAAGCCAACTGGTAAAAGATGAGATGATTTGCAGGGTCCCAGTGACAGCAGCACAGAACTGAGAGTAGGGAGTGTATTTGGAGTTAAGAGGCAACAGCTTACAGATTACCATTTAATAGCTATGTAGCAAGCAGGTTGTATGTGTTCTTTCTTTTTTTTTTTTTTTTTGTTAAATCATAGCTGTGTGCATTAATGCAATCATGGGGCACAATGTGCTGGTTTTATATATAATTTGAAATATTTTCATCAAACTGGTTAACATACCCTTCATGGCATTTTCTTAGTTATTGTGTTAAGACATTTATATTCTACTCATAATCTATATCTACTAACTTTGAATGCAATTATATAATCAACTTTTGATTGCATAAAAGCAACTATAATAACTATGCTAGATTACTTAAGCACCCCAGCATCCACTTACTATAAGCTAGTAAGAGTCTGGGTAAAGATTTTAACTAAGGTCCACCTGACTTAAAGACCATAGTCCTTTTAATCTGAGCTACCATCTTGAGTGTCAGAGTTACAATCTAAAACATTCTCAGCCACCTGGAATACTTAGGTAAAATCTGAAAAAATACATATATTAGAGCAAGCATGAGTTTTGCACTTGTACTAATAAAAAAAAAGCAGAACTATCAGAATTACCAGAGAAATAATCTATGTACCCATATAGCATGAAAGGTATTGTGTTTTAGTCTACTGCAAACATAATATTAATAATCAAGAAGGTAATAATACCAAAAAAAAAAAAAAGAGAGAGATCATTTTCTGTATTGTCAAGAACAAGTCAGGTGACAACTCTATTTTGCAATAATCAAGTCACAGGCAATATTTTTTTTTTTTTTCAATTTGGGGAATTTTATCATTAGAGAAACTTTGGAAAACTGCATTTAATGAGACAAAAGTGACCATGATGAAGGCATTAAAAACCTTCCCTGTTATTCTGCTTCAGACCCACATCTCCTGACTTCGGTATTAGAGTATTGGCATCCAGACTGGGCTCCCAGCCTCAACCTGGCCGGCCGTCCTTTCTCTGCTCTGCAGCAAAGTGATCATTCCAAATTATAAATGTGCTGCTGTTCCACCTGGCTGCAGTTCATCCCACAGTCCTTGGAATGAATCAAAATCACCAGCTACGGCTTCAAAAGCACTCAGGTTCTTGTACCCATTTTTGTCTTCAGATACACACGCACAGGTGCACATGGGCACACAGGTATGCAACTCCTGTGGCTGAATCTTGTTGATTTTTACCTCCTAACTGCCATAAACTGGAAGAATAAGAGTTTCCTTGGGTCACACATGAAATACATACATGCTGATGAAAGCTGATGAGCAAAAATAAAAGTCCACACATAATTTTCGTGATATCCAACACCATGGTTAAGCAAAATAGACCTGAAATAACCAGCCTGCATCCCACAGGCCACAGGGTGGACACTCCTGTTAGACTTCCATTCCCTTGGCTGGTTCATTTTCCTGCCTCTAACTCCCAAGCACACACTTGCCCTATACACACCCCTTGCCTGCTACCTCCTGCTCATTCTTCTCAAGGTCAATGCAGGCTTCACTTTATTGTGAAAGACTTTCTTTCTAGCTCCCCCTCCAGATTTCTGGGGGGTTAGCCCATGTGCTTTTATAGTCCCCTGAGCGTCCCCTGTCCTGGCACATATTACACTCTGCTGGAATTGCCATTTCTTTGACTCCTCTCCTAAATGGAACATTCTATGAAAACAAAAGTTTGCTTTCTTGCCGTCTTACTTCAGCTATCAAACAAGGTACTCAATGCACAATTGTGCCATGAAAGAATTTATTCTTGAATAAAAAGATGAAGGAATGAGAATGGAATAAAGACATTTGCTCACAACTATATAGACACTGATTTTTCCAGGTGCATAGAAATGAGAATTAGGACCAATGGATAGAAGTAAATTGAAGGTAGATTTTTCACCTCATTATAAGAACTTCAAATAATTAGAACAATCTGAAATATGGTCTGCTGGTTTTAGAAATATGGGGTTTAATATTCAAGTTGAGAGGCAGGGCTAATGGTACAGCTAATGTCAATGTTAACTCTGCTGTATTGGTAGAGTTCTCCAGAGTGCTGTGTTGAGAAAGATTTTGAGACTCTGTATGAGGATTGGAAGAAAAAAAAAAATATAATCACAATTAATAATGTCTTTCAAGGACTTTCTCAGGACTAAATATGTAGTAATGGTCTACATCTGCCTGCTTATATTCCTGATTCAGTTCTACACACACACACACAAACACACAGAGAGACATAAAATGAGACTCTTAATAGGGAGACTACCATTCTATAAGTCTTTAGTCAACTCAGCCTCCTCCTCATGACCATACTGTTGCCTGGAAATGCTTCAGCCACTTTATAGGCTACACTGCCTAGAAACTCTTGTTTCTTACCCCTTTTTTTCATTTAATGGAAAGAAAAATGAATGTTCACTATCTCTTAACTGGAAACTGGGTAGGTTCCTAACAGTTGATACATATGATTGATACTTCTTATGTCTTTTGTTGTTGTTGTTGTTGTTGTTGTTGTTGTTGTTACAGTTTTTGGCTGGGGCTGGGTTTGAACCCATCACCTCCCGTGTACAGGGCCAGCACCCTACTCCTTGAGCCACAGGTGCCAACCCATACTGCTTATGTCTTTAAATAACAGAGAGAGGGGAAAAAAAAATGTGTGCAGAGCTGTGGACAAAAGGATGAGCCAGGAAATCATAGATGCCAAGCACACCAGGGGCTTCAGCAGCCTCCAATAATGTTGGTAGATGTTGCAAAACGTTGGGTCTAGTAAGGCCACTTTATGAGAGGAGAAGAACTTAAATTCTGAAATTCTTAGGAAAAGAGAGTCAAAGCAAACATTTTCCTGGTAAAGGCGCCAGTTGTCACGGGTGTTCATGACCCACTCGGGGCCTCTGTGTTTTGTTCATTAGATGAAAATCTTCAAGCAGTTAAAGAACAGCCACTTCATCAGCCATTCTGTTTTTCTCTCCTCGGTGCTGCCTTTTCTTTCCATGTTAATCTTAAGGGTGCAGCTAATGTCTTTTCTGCATTAAACTCAGGGAGCCTAGTTGATAGAGGACACTGAGCCATGAATTGCCTAGGTGAGTAATATATTGATGCTGGTGACTAGACTCTTCAGTGGGACAAGGGCAAGGACTTCTTTCTTGCCCATTGGGAGCATTAAATGTGTAGATGCATGAACGTGAGTAGACCTGCCCTAAATATTAAATGAATGCTAGTTGTCATTATTGTTATGTTACTATTATTCCTACATGCTTTTAAGTGTCAAATCAAGGACTTTGCTTCCAAAGTTCCATTCTAAGACAAACAGAAAACCTTTGATTTGTAATCTCAGGAGTGAATCTGCCAAAATCAGCTGCATGACTTAGTGTAGATTTTGAAACCACATTCTTGAGTTTGAATCCTGGTTCATCAACTGTGTGAATAGGGGCAATTTATGTGCTTCCTCTGACCTCAGTTAGGGACTAGATTAAATGAGATTTTGTATGTAAAAAACCTAGAGAATCAACTGTGCTTGGAGGAAACTGTTCATTTTTGTAAATTAAAAAAAAAAGTCTTCTTATTTGTGTGCATTTATTTTGACTTAGTGTTCTTTCCCTTCAATCAGTTCTCCACCTTGTATCCAAAGCTTTGCCTCTAACAAGTCCATCTGGCCACATTGCTACTATATTTAGTTTTCATTTTTGGTTCTTTATTTTCAGGATAATTGTAGCAGTTCCTTTTAGTGGCTGCCTCCCAGAAGCCAGGAGCTCTGCTGAGGGCTCCACTGACATGACCTGATTACTCTCTGCAAGGCACTCCTTTAAAAGCCTTCCTGAATTCTCTCAGAAGCCTTTCTTACCCAGTTTCCTGTTAAGTTCTATGCAAATTTCTGTGATTGAATTTTCCCTGCCAGCTATATGGCCGCCAGCTCTATCAGAGTAAATGGCTATGTATTAGTCTACAGAAATTTTAGAAGAAAACACACAAATGGGTAGACTAAAAAGAAGAAATTTATTTTCTCACAGCTCTAGAGGTTAGAAGTTTAAGGACAAAGTGCAGGCAGGGCTGGTTTCTGGCGAGGTCTCCTTCAGGCTTTCCTGCTGTGCCCTCACTTGGCCCTTTCTCTGAGAGCCACGGACAGAGGGGGGCAGGGAGGCAGAAGGAGAGAGACACAGAGAAAGAAAGAGGGAGGGCGAGAGGGAGAAAGATTTCCTCTTCCTATTTTATATGGATTCCAGTACAAGAGCGTATTCGTCACACTCTTATGACTATTTGATGTTAATTACCACCCTAAAGGCCTTATCTCCCAGCACAGTCACACTGAGCACTAGAGCTTCAACACACTATGAATTTTGGGGAGACACAATTTAGTCCATAACAATTGGTTTTATTGCCGTCTTTTACATTACACTGTGGACATCATGAAAACTCGGTTTCCCTTGATAGCCTCCAGTTTCTGACCTACAATAGGCACTCAGTATATATTTCTTGAATGAAAGAGCAGGGGAACAAACAAATGAACATCTTCCCTGACTCTTAGTTATTTATAGGATACAATCTAAAGTCCTTTATCTACCCTGTTTCCCCAAAAATAAGACAGTGTCTTATATTAAGTTTTGTTCCCAAAGATGCGCTAGGTCTTATTTTCAGGGGACGTCTTATCTTTCCTGTAAGTAGGTCTTATTTTCAGAGGATGTCTTATTTTTGGGAAACAGGGTATATCCAAGGACCTGTATATTTTCTCCTAAAGGAGGATTCTTAAACTTTAGTTTGCATAAAAATCCCATAGGGGGTATGTTAAAAATGTGCATTTTTCAGGCACTCATTGGTCTTTCTATTTTACTCACTCTGCTATACTCTCCCTCTCAATTGGGTTATATGGATCATTTACATTTAAAGTGTTGTTTATGTACGGATATTTGGGTTTGGGGTTTAAGTCTATTATTTTGCTGATCGTTTTTTATCTGTCCCACCTTCTCTTTTTCTGTCTTCTTCTGAATTAATTGACTATTTTTATGATTCTATCCCATTCCTTTAATGAGTAAGTATCTATAATGATTTGTTATTGTAGTGAATGCTTTGTATTTTAAGGTATACGTATTTAGATCAACACAGTCTACCGCCTTACAGAATCTATAAACTCTACAATAGAATCTTCTGCCTCTCCCTCCCTGTCCTTTCTGTTTCTTTTGTCATACACTTACTTTTGGATATGTCATACATGCCACAATCCATTGATGTATTCCCTGTTTAGGCAGCCAATAATCTTTTAAACATTAATAAGAAATTATGTGTTCTCCATGGAATTACCATTCCCAGTGTTGTTGTCTAGAACCTTATTTCCATCGGGTGTCATTTTTCTTCTTCCTGAAAGATTTCCTTTAAATATTTCTTCTGGTAGAAGTATGTTAGAAATAAATTCTTTCAGTTTCTGTATGCCTTAAAAAGTCTCTTTTTGCCCCTTGATTTCTGACAAATAGCTTTTCTGGGAAGAGAAGATGCTGCCCCATTGTCTTCTCATTTGAATTACTTCTGTCAAGAAATCTGCCAACACCTGTACCTTTGTTTCTCGGGAGGTATCTCTTAGTTCTGAATACATTTAGAAGTTTCTCTTTGTTGCTTGCTTCCAGCTATTTAGTTATGGGGTGCCTTGATGTAATTTTTCTTTGCCTGTTTGTCTCATGCATAGCATACACCTGGTGTCGAGCTTTTGTTGCATTGCTGCTTCTGGCATTCCCTGTACAACATGTTAATTATTTCTGAATTAAATATTCCCACATGCTACTTATGTGCCTCTTGTTTGAACATCTATGCCCATCAATTCTTACTGAACCAAGACAGAACTTACTCTGATGCTCTTGACCCCTGAGCTAAATCTGTATTCATTCCTTCTCATGTGATCCTGAGGGTCTGGTATATATCCCACTCCCAATTAGGAACACTGGGGAGCTAATTAGAGACTGTCGTGACTTTGGTCTTTGGAGAAAAATATCCACGTGCAAAGATTTCCTTATCAAAATTTAGTAAGTTGTCTTCCAGTTAAAGCTTCTCTTTCTTTCTCAATTTACACATTAGAGCATAATAATAAAAAACAAAAACAGGATAAAACAAACAAACCAAGGCCAGCAAAGTTTAATTGAATTTCCTAACATCACAGAGCTAATTAATGCTAAAGGTAGTGCTCAAACTCCATGTCTTCTACATCCTAATTGAAATTTCTTTTCTCCTGGCCTGCAAACACCTAGGTAGAGCTTTTGGTGAGCAATTTATCATGTGTTGCTCCTGGATGAGACCACCCTTCCACACTCAATTATTGCGTCCCTGGAATTTTTCCCTACACCTGACTCAGACGGTGAAAGTTTTTTTTAAAGATATTTTGTAAACTATTTTCTCACATTTCCCCTAATTTTACTCCCTCCTATAACCTGGCAATCTGCAAAAAAAAAACCAGAGAGAAACTTTTGGCTTTTATTCTTTTTTTTTTTTTTTTTTTACCTTTCCTGACTTCTAAAAAGCCTTAACACTGTGCAAACTTTGGGACGTCACATTCTCATACTGCCAAGTTGCCTAATTTGTACTTATCACTGTAGCTGGGCGGCTTGTTTTATAAGCAAGTATATAACAAACCAATGTTTTTCAAACTTGAAAAAATACTTATTAGGGATTCTTGCTTTTCTCTTTTTCTCCCCACAGTGGTATACTTTAATGTCAATATAAGTGTAATGAGATCAGTGACGTTAGAACCAGAGGGGAATCCCGGGGCAGAGTCATTACCTCCTTGGGGTTTATTGGGGAAACAGCTTCAAGCCCAAAGGGAGTTGGGCTGTGGCTATCAGTGAATCCTCACTTGGATTAAATCCTGATATTATTCAAAGCACAGCAAACATGGTAGCTCTGCACCCTCTCTCTGCCAACTCTTGGAGTGTTCCACTTTAGATAAAGTAGAACAATCATCTCAGTGTCTAAATGAGAGGGAGACAGGGTTAAGCTCAAAACCTACGTTTTCTTCCCCCAGCATCTTATAGTTCAGGGCCATTGTGTGCAAGCGTCTCCATTCATTGTAGAGTTTTTCATATGATTCACAGAAGTAAGTCCTTAACTTCTCAGTATTGAGAAACACTGCAGAAACATTAAAGACAGAGATGCAGGTGTGAGTGAGAGATGAGCACAGCTATAGTAAACAAATTAGTCGGGACATTAGAAGGAAAAATAAATCAATTATGAAATAAATCTACTTAATGTTATTTAATCTCGGGTAAATACTAGCAGAGTCCTCTACTAGAGACACAAGCATAGCAATAAATGATTCAAAAGATGTCTTGCCCATCAGCTTGGATCATTTCTCTTTTTTTAAAAAAAAAAAAAATTGTTGTATTTAATTAGAAACAGTATTGGCTTTCACAGCATCAAACTCTGGAAACCTTACTCATTAATATCACTGGAATACTGGCAATAGCAACAGTTACAACTGCACAAGCACCAGCAATGTGCCAGGCACTACCTAAATCCTTCAGTCACCTCTGCTCTGACCCAGGTAACTGTATCATTTTTCAGCTGAGGAAGTAGAATTCCAGAAAGGGTAAGTAATTGCCAGAGGTCACTCAGCTGGCAGGTGATAGAGGGTCAGAACTCGATTTGGTGCCAAAGTCCTCACTTCTGCTATTACCGGAATTATAGCTGAGGCTAATTTATTCCTCCCTGATCACTTTGTTTTCCCTGCTCCAAGGGTGGTCATCATTATTTCCATCTTGGAGCTGCTTCAAAGACATTGTGGACCTGCAGATTCAACTATAGGATGAAAAAAGCAAATAAAGGGAGTGTTCATTTTCAGCCTTTATGCGGATCTTTTTATCTTCAAAGTCCTTTGTGAATATTAAACAATTAATCCCCCCCGGAAGCCCTCAGCACAGGGGAAAGTGAGTATTTCCATTTGCGTGGATGGATTCCTATCGCTGCTGGTAAAGTTTCACCTTTCAGACTGTGCTTCTGAAGCCTGAAAGCCTTTCCATATAATAATAAAGCACATTCTCGTTCACAAGTCTCTCCCACGTGGATGAGGGAGCTGCTGGGGTGTCTAAACATGGTCTTTTTAAGTATCTTGGAGGAGTTAAAAAGCTTTGTGGGCTCTGCTCTCTGAATACATGCACACGCGCACACACACACACACACACAGTTTCTGCACTTAGATGCACAGTTTTTATGATAAATCAGAAAAGTCCATGGTGTGTGTGTGCATGTTGCTGAGTGTCTGGTTCCAGACAGATGGCACATAGAGAATTCTCTGTTGCAACTAAAGCCACAGCCGGCTGTGTAGTTGTCTCCACAGTGCACTTGGTTAGTACAACTGCTGCTCACTTAAAGGTGAGTGGTTCAGATTCACTCAGGGATGATTTGATCTTCTTTCCAGGAACTTGTGGCCAGCGCTTTTTGGGAATTCATTACCCCTTCGTGAAGCATTGGTGCAGTGTGCTCTGCTAAACTGGTCTGCTGAATAGCACCCCAGGTACGTGTTAACACCACAAGTTCCAGGACCTCGAGATTCTGATCCAGTTGTTCTGAGAAGATGCCTAAGACGCTGTGCTTTTAAAGACATATCCTTCATCCCCAGAAAAATTATTATCAGCATTCAAGTATTCACAGAATTTAAGTCTGAGATAAAAGAACTGGCTCCAGAGTCACGCTGCTTGGGTTGGAATCCCTGCTTTTCCATTTACTGGCTCAGAAAAAATGTTCCAACCCCATGAGTGGCCGACACTGACTATATCTGCAGCGTCACACTGCAAGGTTCAACATGCTGGTATCTGATCTTCTTGTTTTCATTTTATTCTTTTTTATTGTTTGTTTACTATCTGTCTCTCCTAACTCCTTACTGCTCAACCCTCCCTGCCCACTGTGGTGGTCTGGTGCTGTGTCAATTTAGCTAAGCCCAGGATACTTTGGGATACTTCACAGCTGCTTTTCCCGTTCCTTTATGGGACCAGGTCAGGGTTGGCCTTGAGAACATGTTGTGAGAGATTTGAGAGGCAGGAGCAAAGCACCAGCCCTGTCCTCTCAATGTCCTCTTGAGCTAGAGGTGGTGAGGGACAGAGGCAGTGGGGCTGGCAGTTTCCAGTTTGTTGTCTCTTTTCCGCACTCCACCTCTAGCTTTGTAGACCAAAGACAAGCACAGGCCACCCCTAGATGCAGCTCGGTGAACGCACAGAGGTGGCAGCCACGTGAGGGCCAGCAACCTCTCATCTCTCACATACTCCTGTATCATTCCAGGAGCTAGACTTGGCCTAGTTCCAATTCATTCACTCAGTCAAGGGCTGATTGATGTCTATTCTGATGCTTTTCAGATTTGAAATCACCAGCATCTCTAGCGCTGTGTAAATTCTAGTAATACGTTATTTCATATCAGTCATGGTGGTTCTGTTTTCATAATTAACCCCTAATAGTTTCGCTTCCAAAGAATGTAAATTGCATGAAGTCTAAGAACTAGGTGATCTTGTTCACCACTCTTTCCTCAGTACCTGAGCAGAGTCTGGCACGCAGTACGCATTCAGTAAGAGCCAAACAACTGCTGGAAGTTACAGCTCCCTAATCTATTAAATGGGGGTCACAATGCTTCTGTCACTTAGTTGGGTGAGGATAAATGAAATGAGATATACTTAGCTCCTCAGTGTTTCTGGCAGAAAGACACCATTTGCCCGGTTATCATACCCACTGCTGTATTTGTTATGGCTTTGGAAATACCAAACCTGCTACATGGAGTCAACTACATGCAAGTGTGTGATATGGTCTGCCCCAAGAGTCAATCATCTCCCGATCAATCTAGGTGTAGTCTTGCCTCCGTCCTATAAAGGATCCAGAGATAACACTAAAGGTTCCCAGAACATCGCTCACGTTCAAAAGATGAGGAAAAGGGGACCTGAAAAGTGAAGAGTTTACTCAAAGCTGTCCTCTACAAGTTAGAAGAAGAAGAAAAACTAATAATGTGCTCTGTCAAAGTGGTACAGAGTTCTTACTGGGAAATTATGCAAAATAAAAGTTATAGAGCATTTTGTCCAACTGAAACAATCCTAATTCCATATATGTATGTAGCTCTGATGCTCCATGGAGCATGGCAGTAGTGGACCTGAGTTACTACTGCCTGACAATGCTTATTAACCTTGTACTAGTGTTAACGGTTTTCTAGTGGGTAGGAAGAGGTTACATCTAGGTTTCATGGACAGAGAAGTTCGTGTCCTAGTTTAATTATTAATAGTCTCCTCTTAAACTCTCAAAAATATCCCAGTTTGACTAATAAATTATATAATTTCCTTATTTATAAGGAAAAACTTTGTTTTCCACCTTCTGTCTACATGTTAGGAATGGATTACTAGTCTGCAGACATGGACATGTGATTTGGGCCTGATTGATGAGTATGTCACATTTGTTTAGTCACAATGACCACTTTGGGGATGGGTTCATGGGGTGATCAGAGCAATAAACCTTCCATGGGGAGTGCCGTGGGAGAGGCAGGCTCCCTCGTCTCCTGGGTGAGCCAACAGGGGAGAAAGACGCTGAGTACCTGACCCTGCCCAGGCTTCTCCAGAGGCCCACGCACAACGCACAACGCCAACATCAAAGAAAACACAACCAGGAGGAGACGGGGAGCAACTGAATCCTAATCCCTCACTGTGAACTTTCAATCAAACCGGGTCCAAAGCATGACAAATTCTGGATTTTTTTTTGCTTAAATTATGTGAGTTGAATTTGTTGGCATTTGCAATTAAAAGCATCATAAAATATCAATAAAATAAAAAAAAATGTAAGGAGTGGGGTACTAGAGTTCTACTCTCACACCCAACTATCACTGTTTGTGGGCTACAGTTGTTACTCTGATAAATCAGAAAGAAAGGTGTGTCTCTGCCTCTCCTCACCTCCCTCACCCACCTCCTCCCTGCGTCTCCTCACCTCCCTCACCCCGCCTCCTCCCTGCGTCTCCTCACCTCCCTCACCCCACCTCCTCCCTGCGTCTCCTCACCTCCCTCACCCCACCTCCTCCCTGCATCTCCTCACCTCCCTCACCCCACCTCCTCCCTGCGTCTCCTCACCTCCCTCACCCACCTCTACACCATGTGTGTTGGTTACACTGAACTTTACAATACTGTGGGCAGCTTTTATTTATTCAGTACACGTAAATTGGACACATTATGATCTTGAAAACTTTATATTCTATTTAAGAAAAGGGTTAAGATGTGAAATGATAATTGCTAAACATACAGTGGAGTGCCAGACCTTTTGAAAATGATTGCAGGGATGATTTCTGACAAAGATTTGGTGGTTGGTGAGCAGGAAAGGCTTCAGGAAAAATAAAAATCTAAGTTAACTTTAGAGGATTAGCATGAATTTTCTATCTAGTCAATAAATTATGAGAAATCGTTTGAAGAAAGAAGGCAGGCAAATCCATAGTGATGGAGTATATTTGGGGGAAGGCAAATATTTGTTAGAGTGCAGATTATACAGAAGAACTTGGAAAAAGAGTCTAGAGAGAGAACTGGGAGTTCTTGAATATCGCACTAAAAATTCTGGACTTTGATACTCTGAACAATGGAGAACCATGAAAAAGAGTCCAGATCAGGCTGTTCTGGCTTCTTTGGGGCTGTTATAATCAGACTTGTTTTGTTCTTCTCCTGGCCAGCTTTTCAGGTGACTGCAAGCGACTTGCATGGACTTGCCTGCTGCCATATCCTCACAGTACCTGTGTTGTTCCTAGGAGAGCATTGCCTGGGAGAGCCACTGGCCATGTAAAGGGCACTTGGATTCAGACCAGTTCTTAAAAGTTTGGGCTAATTCCTCAGCTATTTATCTGTTCCTTTTTATTCAACTCCATCCCCTTTCCCATGGTCAATTTTCTTTTGTCTTGGATTAGTCATTCCTTAATCTCTCATAACATGTCTCCTCCTTTTAATGCTTTACAAATACAGTGACCAGATTGGTATCTTAGAAAGACTGCTGGGGGACAGTAGTTTCAAACAGGGCAAAACGGAAGGCGGTAGATGAGGCCAGAGGTGGTTATGAAGGTGCAAGGGAGAGATGGGGGCACCAATGAGGGCAGGGTGGAGAGGAGAGCAGGATCTAGAGTGATGCTTCACGTGTGGGACAGGGTGGATGCATGCAGTTGGAATCTGTGTATCAACAAGCACTTAGTATATGTTTTGAGAAAAACGTCAGCGTGTGGAGGCTTAAGCTACATTCAGAATTGAATTTCCAGGCTCAGTAATTTACAATATGCTTCCTCAACTCATCCTCCCACACCCTTGCTCTTCAGCTCAATGAAATAGCTAAATAATTAATCCTAAGATGCTTTTAGGATATACTTTATGGTTGAAACACATCTGCTACACGTTGGAGGAGCCCTTCTCTGCAGATGTTCTTTTCCTTTGGTTTGTTTATCTATGGAAATGAGTATCTTAAACCTCCTCCCCTGCTAAGTTTAATAAAAAGGAATCCTTTCCACACTCATCTTCATGGCTATGCCCCTTGTGGTTCTTTATTAAGCCACTGAGGACATATGCTGTGCAGCTAATTATTTTTCCCCCACCACAGTGTTCTAATCTGGGGAAGGCGATCTCAGCTCAGGACACAGTGAAGGAAGGCTAATCTCGTCCCAAAGAGCGCACAGTCTCTGTAGTCGGAAGAAAGGATGCTGGAACCTGGGTCTTTAAAAAGACTGCCCTCTCTCATTAGCCCTAGGCAGTCTATTCTTTGAGCAATTATTTAATGGAGTTCAGTAAACATGCTACCCACCAATAGATTAGGAAACAGAGAAAAGAAACAATGAGTTGAGACAGAGTTAGATGATAACGACAAATGAACAGTCATTCAATTTAAGAACTATTGGGAGCTGTGGAGAAAAAGGAGATAGGCTGAGGTTAATATTCTCTTCTTAAGGATGATGATCACGAGGAAATACTTAGTAAACACATTGAAAATATTGATGGTTTCTGAATGTATTAAAACCCCTTGCTAAAGGGAGTTACAAGGGAACTCTTAAGAGAGGCATTTGCTTTCTGTTTAACTATAGAGATGGTCAAGATTATGTCAACTCGATAAAAAGATACAACTAAGTCATTTTTGATAGTGATGAAAGAGGCAGAAAAAGAAAGTTTGTTTTTTTTTTTAAAGCAACAAGAACTTGCTTTATTTTTTCCAAATACAGATACAGAAGTTTGTATGTTTTGCAAATATTGCTTCAAAGCAACAACATTCTATATACATCGCCTTCTGTTTTAATAGCATGTAAACATAGATATGTATCCACAGTGCAATGTTGGCTCATCACGGATCCACCTTGCATACACATCACTTAAAATGATTAGTCAAACCAGAACTGTTTTTGTCAAGGCAATTTTTTATAGGTGGATAGTTTTCTCAAAAGACAAACTTAGGTAGTACACATATTTCTAAATGGTAACAGCAATGTTTGCAAATAACAGTTTCCAGTGCTCCAACTCGGGGTTAATTCATCTTGACCCAGGAATTGGGAATGGAGCCCCTCAACATGGCTTTAAATTAGAGAGGCATACTGAGGTTATAAGAACTTGGGAAGTCGTCTCTGCTTTCCTAAGAACAAAAGTCACAATGCGTGAAACAGGATTCTTTCCTTTATAAAGTGGAAACAAACCCAATAATGGCCACTTGGCAAAATTAGGATAATTCATTTTCTGTTTCTATTTTTGAACAAGACATGAAATTGACTACCTTAATAGTTACAGCTTCCACAGATACTCAAAATTTTCATAAAATAATCATACCTCACAGTAGTGGCTATAGAAAATCATCCTGTTTCTTTTCTTTTCAGACAAGCAGTCATACAAATGCAGCTGTCTGAACATATACCATGCACACTCCTTGAGCATTTCTTCCCATACCAGAAACACCAGTGTTAGCAGTGGGAAATAGTCTCGTGTAGAGGAATTATGTCAGCTTTATTACAGACGTGATAGCCACATGTATTCCCTCTGATGGATAAGTTACAACAGGTGAACTTACACATGTCCTATGATTCATTTCACATCAAATGGTGAACAAACAAGTAGACAGAGCATTCCTTGAAACAGATCTGAGTACAGAGGCCTGAATTCATGACCACAATGACCTGTGCCTAATCATTCCAAAGGTTGCTGGAGATACTGTCATTGCTATTGAGATATTGGCTACTTCATGTTTACATAGTAAATATTTGCAGCATATAATATTACAGCTTCATAAACCCATGAGTAACTTGTGTTAATGGACAACTGTGCTTTGATTTTTGACTTTAATGATAAGAAAACTAAGTAGTGAAATGGGTCACTCTTCAAAGCATGAAACCTTTTAACTTTGCCTCCTAAGGAAAAACAAAGTACAGCAATTACATGTGTAACTGTAACCTGCGAAAGTAACACAAGTATTGTCTCAAGAGGTACAAATAGGTTGTACCTGGACCTCAAACAGCATAATCACTTTGATCACACAAAATAATACAAACAGGAAATTTAAAGTGTTAAAGTATATTCATAAAACAACCCTGAACGTAGGGTTCAGGGAAGGAGAAAAGCAGCACATGTAGAATCTGAAGTTTGTTTACAACAATATAAAAGAAGGTAATTCCCCAAACCACATTCTTTGTAACAAATCTTTACAGTGAAAGAGTCTGAAATTCTGGGAAACACTTTTTGGACATTAAATAGAACTGAGAAGCTGTGAATATTAAGAAGTGGGTAGAAAATGCTATCCTTTGGGTTCCAGACCCTGCCTGTTCCAGGTTGAGATTCTTATTACAGTGAGATTCTAGTTCCTCCACAGGTTGTATGGGCTCTGCTACAAAAGCCACTACCCAGTCAACTCTGGGGTGAAAGCATATAAATCTTGTCCCTGGTACCATGAAGTCATGCAAGAAACGTGGTCAGAAAAGTGAAGAGTCCTAACGATAAGGCAGGGCAGCCAAGGCTCTGCGCCTTCCCAACTTCCACAGAACGGTGAAGTCACAGCGTTCCCACGCAGCTGGAAAATGAAAATGATGCTTGCTGCCTAAACTCCATGCCAGGCAGAAACCAGAGGGTTGGCATGTGCCCCAACCTGACAGAAAAGTCAATTAAATAAACTGCAAACTGACGTCACAACTGTTTCCAACTAAACTTTTTTGGCTCTCATTCCATTTATCATCAGTGGCACGATTTCAAGTGAAGTTTGTACAAAAAGACTCTCTTCATTCAATGATGTACATAGAAGAAGGGAATCCTAAGAATCTATATACTACCTTCTTGGTAGGCTTTGAGATCAGAGTGCCCTGCCCACCAGCGGCCACAATGGCCTCTTTCTCCAATGGCTATCACACTCCTGCCCAGATCCCTGAAGTCAGTCGGTGTCACGTGCATTCAGCATGCTAGTTTTATTTATTTAAATATGTGAAGCTCCTCCTGCAGGCTCCCCAGGATTGTGCCCCCATTAGTCTTGAATGCCGTGTTTCACGTGGAGCAGCAGAGGGCAATCTGCTGCACCTTGCCCAGGTCCGTCAGCAGCTGCTTGATGCAACGCTTGAGCTGCGAAAGTCTGGCCAGTGGCTCCAGAGGCTCCAGTTCCCTGGTGTAGTCCAGCCAGCTCTCCAACGCATCCAGCTCCTTCTCAATGGATTCCATCCTGTGTGTGACTTCATCCTGCAAAGACTCCACATGGGTCAGCAGGTTAAACTGCACTGGTGCTGGGAGCTCAGCAGCCCCTCTCCACCTCTGTCCAGCAGCTTCTGAGCAGGGCTTTCCTCAGGTAGAACCTTTTTGGAAAGATATTCTCTCACCTTTGGGGAGCTGGGTTTAGAGTCGTTGTCCCTCCTGCTCTGGTCTTGGTCTAGAGGCCAGCCCAGATGCGGGGAGAGGGAATCATCCCCATTCTCATGAAGGGGGTTGACTGCATCGTCGAGGGCACTCTCTGCTGGTGAGTCGCCACAATCTTCTTAGCCTTCTGATGGGAGTAACTGTCCTCTAGAAACGTCAGGCCATGCATACATATGTCCCCTGCTCAACCACTCCTTGTCCTACCAGTACTTGAAACCAGGTCTCTGACCTGGAGGGTCTTGGCAAACATAACAGGTGTATTTTTCGGGCACATTTTCTTCCAGTAATCCCATGCAGACCCCATGCTGCCAGCACTGGCATTCTTCACGCTGAATCATGAAGTCATTTTCTTCTTGGACCTCACAGATGCAACGGACCACCTCAAAATCATAGCGGTCATCACTGTCAAGTTCCTCATCTGGGTTGATCGTCACATCAACGTCTTGGCTGTCCTCCTTGTCACTCCAAAGAAAGCTCTCAGAAGAAGATTCACTCAAATTATCCTCTTCAGATGCTTTTACTTTCCCTTTGTGGTTTCCAGATTCTGAGCCATGAAGCTGCGGGCTCATATGGACCCCAGGCTTGTGTGTTACCCACACCTGGTAACAGCAAATGCCTTGGGTGGAGAAGGTTCCTCTGAGGTATCACTGAGCTCCTCATTGCAAGGACAATCAGGCTTGGTTTTCTGAAAAAGAAAGTTTTAATGAAGTCAAGTATGACACATTATAGCAGCATGAGAGGCCATAAAGCTACTTTCAAATTATTTTCAGGAAAGAAATGCTTTGTTGTACATTAATCGTGAGACAAGTTTTGACTCAAGAACAGTATTTTGTGTAGCAGTTAATGTTACTGAGTTCCTAGAACCTGAGATTTTAAGGATACATTTCCTTAACAGCATTTGGCTTATATTTTAGAGTTCAGTGTCCTGTTATGCGAGAAGTATTGTGTTATAAAAAGAAGCCAGCCTACTTTTTGTTTCGGCAGGAGGATGACTTTTTTTTCCCTCCTACTGATATGTTTGTAGAATGTTTTTCTTTACACTCGAAGTTCATATGTCTGCCATGATGAGCCTACATCAGTACATACAGTGACTCTTTCATGATTTTTCTCAATGCCCTCTTTCTGTCCGCATGCTCAGGTCTTCACCTCAGATCTCTTCTCCTAAATGCTGATTCACTGCTCATTGCATTTCCTAATTTCCTCGTCAGGCATAGACATACCTCAGAGATATGGTGGATTCACTTTCAGATCCTGAAATAATAATGAATGTGACAATAAGGGGAGCCATATGACATTCTGTTTCCCAGTGCCTATGGAAGTTAGGTTCATAGTACATTGCGGCTTATTAAGTGTGCACCAGCATTGCTTCTAGTCATCAGGGTGGTGGCTGCTTACAGTTGGTGTGGCCGTGGCAATTTTTTGAAATAAGGCAATGATGTTAGCAGCATCAACAGATTCTTCCTTTCATAAAAGAATTCCTCTGTAGCATACAGTGCTATTTACTAGCATTTTTATCTATAGTAGAACTTTTGATATTGGAGTCAATCCTTTCAAACCCTGCTGCTACTTTATCAACTAAGTTGATGTAATATTCTGAATCTTCTGCTGTTGTTTCAGCAATGCTCATGCATCTTCACTGGGAGTAGGTTCCATGGAGACTCAAAACAATTATAGATTCCATATCAAGAAACCAATTTCCCTTTGCAATCATCAAAATATGGAAACAACCTAAATGCCTACCAACCCAGGAATGGACTAACAAGCTGTGAGAGAGATATATATATACATACATACTATGGAATACTATTCAGCCATTGAAAAGATGAAGACTTTATATCTTTTGTATTAACCTGGATAGAGTTGGAACTCATTCTTCAAGTAAAGTATCACAAGAATGGAGTAGCAAGAATCCAATATACTCAATTCTAATATGAATCCAGTAGACAATCTAATACATACATACATAAGTGAAAAACTCAAATCAATTCAAAGTGGTGGGGGTGGGGGAATGAAGGGGAGAGGAAGAGAAAGGGCGTGGAATTATTGTGTATGGCGCACCTCTTTGGCGTAGGACACAATTATAAGAGGACCTTACCTAACAAATGCAAACAGTGTAACCTAATTCTTTATACCCTTGATGAACCTAAAATAATACCAAAAAAAAAAAAAGCTAATTTCTTTACTTATCTACAAGAAGCACTCCTTATCCATTTGAGTTTTATCATGAGATTGCAGCAATTCAGCCGTATCTTCAGGCTTCACTTCTAATTCTAGTTCTTTTGCTATTTCTGCCATGTCTGCAGTTACTTCCTCCTCGAAGTCACTCTTAAGGGTTGGAATTGACTCATTCCAAACCTCTGTTGATGTTGATACTTTGGTATTCTCCCATGAATCGTAAATGTTCTTCATGGTACACAGAATGGTGAATTATTTCCAGAAGTTTTTCAATTAACTTTTCAGGGGAATCACTATTGATAGCCTTACTAAATGTGTTTCTTAAATAAAATGACTTGAAAGTCAAAATTACTCTTTGAATGTCAAATGTCACATATTCTCAGAAGAGGGAGGCATCTTTGGGCACACAGGGACATACAGAGTGGTATAACGGACACTGGCTACTCAGAAGAGATAGGGTAAGATGAAGGGAGAGAAAAACTTCCTGTTGGGGGGCAATGTGCACTATTTGATGGGTACATTAAAAACCCAGACATCACCATTATATAATTCATCTATGTAACCAAAAACCACGTGTACCCCTATATCTTCAAAATTAAAAAAAAATCCTTGATCCATGGTCTACAGAATGAATGTTGTATTAGCAGGCATGAGAACAACATTCATGTGCTTGTATATCTCCCCATCAAAGCTGTTAGGTGACTAGGTGCTTTGCCAGTGAGCAATAATGTTTTGAAATAAATCTTTGTTTCTAAGCAGTAGGTCTCAACAGCAAGCTTAAAATATTTAGTAAACCACACTACGAATAGATGTTCCATCATCCAGGCTTTTTTTTTTTTTTATTTATAAGGGCATGGGCAAAGTAGATTTAGACTTTTAAAAGCGGTAAATTAGGATTTCTTCAACTTAAAGTCACTGGCTGTATTAATCCCTAACAAGAGAGTAGGCAAGTCCTTTAAAGCTTTGAGGCCAGGCATTGACTATTCGTCTGTAGTTATGAAAGTTCTAGATGTCATCTTCTTCCACTAGAAGGCTTTCCCTTCCACTAGGTGTCATCTTCTTCCACTAGAATCTACATTGAAAATTTGATGTTAAGTATAACCACCTCCATTATTTACTTTAGCTAGATCTTCTGAAAAACTTGTAGTCTCTACATTAACACTTGCTGGTTCACCTTGAACTGCATGTTACAGATATGGCTTCTTCTTGTAAACCTCATGAATCAACCCCTGCTGACTTCCACCTTTTCTTCTGTAGCTTCCTCACCCTCTTAGCTTTCATAGAATTGCAGAGAGGACCTTGCTTGAGACTAGGCCTTGGCTTAAGAAAATGTGTATAGTTTGTTCTTCTATCCACATATTAGCAATAAGGCTTTCTTTCTACTTTCTTATCACTGAATTAGTACCTTTAATTTTTAATTTTTTAATTTTTTTCAAGAACTTTTTCTTTCCATGCACAATTCTGGTAACTAATTGGCCCAAGAGGCTTAGATTTTGCCAAATTTTGGCTTTTGGCATGCCTTACTCACTAAAGTTAATCATTCCTAGCTTTTGATTTAAAGTAAAGGGCATGAAACTCTTCGTTTCACTAGAGCACTTCATTGCAAAGTTATTACTTGGACTAATTTCAGTATTGCTGTGTCTCAGGGAATAGGGAAGCCTGAGGAAAGGAAGAGAGATGAGAGGACTGCCCATTGGTCGAGCAGACACACACAACCTTTGTTGAATAAGTTCATCATCTTACATGGGTGCAGTTCATGGAGCCTCAAAACAATTACAGTAATAATATCAAAGATCATTGATCACAGATCACCATAACCACATAATGATTATGAAAAATTTTGAAATATTATGAGAATTGGTAAAATGTAACACAGAGACATGAAGTGAGCCCATGTCTTTGGAAAATTGGCCCTGATAGACTTGCTCGATGCAGGGTTGCAACAAACTGTCAATTTGTAAAAACCACAACATCTGTGAAATGCAGTAAAGTGAACCACAATAAAACAAGGTCTGCCTTCATAGCAATTACCCAAATACTGGCAGGATATTCCCTCTTCACCAGTTTTGAGTTATCATCTTCTGTCCTGTCCCCTCTAGTTTCATGCCTTTTTTCCTCAGGTTTTCCTCTGCAATCTGAATTGAATTTCCCACGTTTTTATCTTTTTCGTCTCCATCTGTCTTCAATATGGTCTGTAATTCTGCTACTACAGTTTGGGTATTTTTAAAATCTTTTTATTTTACTCAACTTTGTTTTTATCCCATTCTGCTGTTCTTTTATTTCAGCCTATTTTTCTTTGTGACTTTTGGCTCCTATTAAATTATTTTTCCTCCTTAGTTTATGTCATTGACTATTCCAAACAATATTGAAACATCCCTTTAGATTACAATATATCATTTTGAAGAACATGCCCGAGATATTTTTTAATTCTTTCTACTCAGGCTTAAATGAAGTTAGATGCCTCTACACTGGATGTTTGCCAATATTACGTGGACTTTTTGAATTCTGCTACCTGTAGGATGCTGAAGTCCCATCTCCCGTCTTCAGCTGGAGGTTAGGGTAGCCCATTTCCTGATTTCTGTAGATACCTAGGAAACGTGGTTCTATTTTATCATTCAGAAATCTTGCTAGCCCTACCACACATGCCTGATATATTCTGTCTGACCTTCAGCATGCACTGTTTCTATGTATATTTTAAATTGCCTTTTACCACTTTACCATTGAGGATCGCACTTTTCAGACCACCCCAAGGAACTCCTGACATTTTTTGTTCTGCTTTATTTTAAGGGTAGAAGACATATACAAAAGACAGAAGAAATAGCAGATTATTTAAAAAAAAAAAAAAGTCCATTTATTAGAAGTGGAATTGCCTAGTTTTGATTCAGTAGAGACCTGAGTGTCTTTATCAAATGCACAGTCTGAGATGGAAGTATTGTCTCTCAGAAGACTGGATAGCTGGATATTTGTCTGGATTTAAAATTATTAAGAATGCTTCCCAAATTCACAACTTAACTTCAGGAGGAGTATAGTTTTTCCTTGTTCACTGTCTTCACGGACAGCTTGAGGAAAGATGAAGTAGGTTGCATCAGCAGCCTTTTAAAATGCCAGATGCCATTTTAAATCGGAAGATGCCCCCCAGATAGCATCTGTTCGGGGTTTGGAACATCATGGTCAGCTTACATATAAATGACCTTTGGAATTTAACATGTTTGTAAAGTGGGACTAAGAGTTCCCTAAAAGTTGCGGAATGACTAATTAAAAACCCTGCTGTGCTTCCTGTTCTGTTCTAGCTGTTGCTACTTGTTTCTTTGTTTCTGTGCTAGAGGTTTCTCTAAAAGCGATTTACCTGTATTCTCAAAGTTCAATTTAGAGCTACCACAAATGAAGATTAAAACCAGTTCTTGGAATAAATTAGTAATTCTTATTGAACCTTTCAGGGATAAAAGAGAGCTCCTTCCCATGTCTTTGCAAAGCTAGTGTGCCATCTATCTTTCTTGGGCTTCTTCTTAGAAAAGGTGTTTACAAGAACTGCACCTTTACTGGTGCTGACTACACAGCATCGTGGAGCTCTGTGGAGGCAGAAACAAAACAAATAAGCCACAAATCCAAATAACAACAACTATGTCTGCTCTGGCTACTGGTTCCAAATTCACTGGTGGTGGTTGTTTGGTATTTTGTCTTTGCATATCAATGTTAGATACACATGTCTGATTTATTGTTTTATACCCCCAAAGCACCAAGCACACTGTCTTGCATCTGGTAAATATACCTGTTAAGTATTTATTGAATATAGTGCACTGATGTGGGTAACTGATGATATTACACCTAAAGAAGTTGAAGAAGTAAAGCCTTGAGACTCTCTTTTTCGCTGACAGTGATAGAATTTTAAGAAAATAGAATTTCCTTATTGTTTTTGTGTATTAGGACTGTGTGAATTCTCTAATGCAGTATTCTCAGTCCTGCACAGTGGGTGAAGGGAGTGGATGAGGGACAGTCTTTCTTTAACTCAGATGACACTCCAGTTAGAATTGTAGGTAACACTATAATTTTGGTTAGCAGTTCATCCATATATCTAAATCTACAATTGGTTATATCATATAATGGGCCATAAGAAAGGTATGCCCAGGTTAGTCTGTATGATGGATGGTAGAACAAGAGTGAAGATGATGGAAAGAACAAAGAAATGAATTTTAGCCTGATATGAGAAATGACAGGTAGGAAGACCAATGACATCAACTACGTAGTAATAACAGAGCAGTTTCACAAAATAGCAAGCTCTTCTAGCAGTGGGGATATTTAGTTCATTGATATTTGTAAGGTGTTTGAGTTTTACATATACAAATATTACATAAGCATTTTTTCAATAAAACAAAGGTCAGAATATCTGAAATACCAAGTAGATGGCCCCTGTGTTTTGCACAAGTTTTGACTCAATGGTTGACGTGATGGCTGAAGCCCTCAGATGAAACTCACAGAACTTGGTGTGATAACTTGTGAAAATCTGAGAGTGTCTGGTCCACACATGGCAACATGAAATGATGGCAGATTTTGTCAAATGCTTTTTCTGGATCTAAACAGATGATCGATCATACAGCCTTTGGTTTTACTTTTGTTTATATTGTGAATCACATTTATTGATTTACATATGATGAAATATCCTAGCACTCCTGGGATGCAGCCCACTTGATCACAGTAAATTTCTATTTTGATGTGGCATTTGAAAACCAGAGAACACATCATTGACTGTGTGCTGGCTACCCCACGCCTCACTGCACTCCTGATGTTGGATTCAGCACATACATCCTTCCAGTACTGCTTTCCATCAATATACATTTTTTTATACATAAGAATTTAAATGGAATGTAACTAAAATGAATCAAGGATTAAAGGAGTTAATGTTAAATTATAACATTCTGTGGTTAAGCTCTCCACACTTCATGAAATGGAAGACTGCTTCAGACAAAACTTCACTTTAAAGTCACAAAATGACTTACAGGAAACCCAGCCCCTGGACACAAAAATGTCCCTTAACCCACTAATGTCCAAGGCAATGCTATGGGCTTGATTCATAGGACCCTGAGACACAGGGATAACATTTCTGTGTGCTCTCTTTAGTTACCTGTGTCTCATCAGGAGTTTACTGAAATTTTGAAGCAACATGGTACAGTGGTTTAATTCTGTAACCCTAGCTAGCACTCTGAGAAGCTGAAGCAGGAGGATCGCTAGATCTCAGCAGTTTAATACCAGCATGAGCAAAATTGAGACCCTATCTCTACTAGAAATAAAAAAGAAAATAGCTAGATATTGTGGCAGATGCCTATAGTCCCAGCTACTCAGAAAGCTGAGGCAGGAGGATCGCTTGAACCCAGGGGTTGTGGTTGCTGTGAGCTAAGCTGGTAACATGGCATTCTAGCCTGGGGCAAAAAAAGAAAAAAAAAGAATGAGACCCTGTCTCTCAAAAAATTATTTAAAGCAAAGTGTTGCATTTCTTAGGAGTTTCTGTGACTACTGATATAATAATGTGTATTGTACGTGGACATTTTTTCATTCGATACTTTCTAACTCTGTGAGGGAGGGAGGAATTAGCAAACCTATTTCACAGATGAAGAAACCAGAGCTCAGAGCGATGAAAAGATTTGCCCTATTCATAAAACTTCTAAGAGGCACAATAAAACAATCTAATTCCTTACATTGTCATTAGAATCTTGTTCTTTACTGTCCAAAGCTGTTTTGAGATAAAGGAGGTTATTTGCCTCTTTCAAAAAAAACATTTTGTATCCTGAAATAGACTTTCTGGGTTATCAATCCCAGTGATGCTTGTTGGAATGAGAAGCCAGTGAGACAGACTCAGGAAACCAACTAGTTGAAGTGGGAATGACTCAAAGATGAAAGAAAAACAGTGCATGTAGCTGGGCTTTTTGCCTGTTCTCTGAATCATTCAGAGGGGATCATGAGGAAGAGTGAGACATAGTAAGGTTACATTTCACTGTTAATGGATTTCTAACTTACTTTTAATTCAGTGGCAAATGGAAGCATCTCTAGTTCTCTGCAGATCTAACCTCTCATTATTCTCCAAAGTATCTTTGGTTCACTATTTTAATCAACGTCGGCATGAATATAGCTCTGGTAAAATGCAGGGAATGCTAATAAAATTTGCATTCTTTTTCTTTTCTTTTCTTTTTTTTCTTGAGACTTTTATTTTATTTATTTATTTTTATTTATTTATTTATTTTATTGTTAAATCATAGCTGTGTACATTAGTGCAATCACCATTCTGCATTCTTTTTCAATTGCTATTGAATTCATCTAATATTTGCCACATGGTAAATTTGTCCACATTCCAGATATGAGATGGCTTATATTTTTTTTAACTTTATAAATAACATTTAGTGTTATTTCTCTCAATTGAAAAATAACATGTGTACATTGAAGGACATTTGAAAAATATGTAAATTCATAATGAATGACATAAAGATCACTGTGGTCCAACCACCCAGAGGCAAAGACAATTAACAGTGTATGACGTGCAATTTCTTTACTATGCGTATGCACGTATTTTGTAAACAAAATTGAGACCGTGTATCTATACCAATTTATAACCTGCTTTCCTTGAACTTAGCAATATATCATATACTAATCACTAATACTTTTTAACTCATTTAGTAGTCTTCTAAAATTTTATTTTTTAAAGCTGTTTATTTAGTTCTATAATTTTTAAAACCCTTCTAAAAATATTTGGATATTTACATTTTTCTAATCTCTCCACTTTTATAATAGCATTGTTAATATATCATTGTACAAAAATTTTTTTCAATTAAATTCGTCATCTCATCCTAGAAAAAGTGCTATTTACCTCATTGCTGAAGGTCACCATGGTCACCTTCCAAGTACTCCCCTTGGGAACTTCTGTGCTGTCGCCAGTGCCTTATTTACCCTCCAAAGTGCTTTCTCTAGGATGAGTTAGCAAACTTAATTGTCAGATCAAGTACAATGATAGCTCTGCCAGAAAAAGAGTTTCAAAACTGCTTTTGATTATATCGGTAATATGTGTCCACCTTAGGCACACAGAAATCTCGGAAAACAAATATTTAACTCTTATCACCTCCATATAGGAAGAGGTCAGGAAGAAGGAGCTGGAAGTAGGTATGAGGCCAGTAATTAACAGTGCATTTCTCAAAAAATAAGAATTTTCTCCACATAGTAAAAATTTCTAAAGGAGTTAACTTTGGAACTATAATTTTTCTCCCACATAAAGTAATATATGTTCATTGCTGAATAATAGACCAAAAAATAAAAAAGAACCTCATAAAATCATAAAGAAGAACATAAAATATTATATAACTTTACCAAGCAGGTACAATGAGTTAATCTCTAGACAGTGATATACAGGGTATTCCAGAAGTTGTCATGCACAGGCAAAATTATAAAAATAATTGGAATTGTGTTCACAATGAGTGAAAGACAAGACTTCATACGTGTGTAGAAGGAGGTGGCCTAACATAGAGAATATTTTGTAAAATTTTGAAATAATGTTTTGTAAACAAAGGTATGCTTAGTTACAATTTCCAATTTTCCTTAAGTATGGTGACTTTTGGGACATGTGTGTGTGTGTGGGTGTGGGTGTGTGTGTCTGCATATAGTAGAACTTCTCTAAGTTGGTCACCCACGGGACTGTAATAAATTGGTCAACATACAGAGGTGGTCAACATAAGGAACTAGGCTTACTATACTGATATGTACGTGTGGTACATGTCCAGTTTATGAAAATTAGGTCAACTTAAGGTGGTCAATGTAGGAGGTGGTCATCTATGAAGGTTCTACTTTATAATCTTTGTCCTATACTAGCTCAGACAATTCAATGTGGAAGCAGGAATTAAGATACCATGACTAGCCATAAGAAAGACTGCGCGAATATGGGCTAGGCAAAGATACTGAAGTTCAGGGCAACCAACCATTTCCAGACTTGTACTAGACAAAATTGTGTCCACTCTCAGTAAGTTCATTAACTATTAAGGATCTCAGGCATTAAAACAAATAAACATATGTTATGCTATATTCACTACAATGTGCAAAGTATTGACAAAGTGTAGAAAAGAAGTAATTGTTTCAAGGGTAAAAGTTAAGAGTATTCTTAGAAAGAAGATTCTGAAATTTAATTTTAAGATTTGATTGTAATTTGCGTGCGGACGAAGGTATGCCGTAGTGATGGAAATGAACACTCAAGATTCGGAAAACAGCAACTAGAAAGTATCCAGGAGTAAAATCAAAGATAATGCTTGAAATTACAAGCAATGAAGGATTAACAGATTGTAGAGTTTGAAAGAGAGAGAGGATTAACAGGAGAATGCTGGAAAGATTGACATAAAACAAGACCCCCAAAGTCCTTGCAGTAAACACAACAGACTGGTCACTGTCCTCGGTGCTGGTGCTAATGAGGAGATTGGGGCGGAGGCAGAGAAGTGTCTGGATCACATTGCCAGTTGAAAAGATCACTGACAGCATCTGCAATATTTCTTGTAAAAAAAGGTGCCAAAGAAATGTATACACATTTTAAGTAAGAAAAAAAGTATTACATTTGTAATACATAAGTCACATTTGACTTACGCAATTACTTGTGCAAATGTGACTTGTAGTCATCTTTTGTTGGTGGTGTATATCGAGTGTAACAATTTTAACACTGTTTTTTTTTTTTTTTATCTTTCTCAAAATGCGTATACATTTTTTTGTACCCTCTGTAGATGTACAGAAGAAAAGCCTCAAGGTTGACAACCTGTATAAGAGACAATAGCAACAGCCGGTGCCACCTTCTCTAAAACCCTCTTACTGGAGAACTATTCCCTGGGGAACTATTGACTTGATCTTGTGGGAGCCTCTTTAATCTGGAAATTCCAAGGCTGATCATGATTGTAATAACTTGAACAATCGCTACATTCCCACCACCAGAACTAGGAACTTTATGTGTGTTCTGTCACAAGAAGCCCAATCACGCTACTTTTAAAACATTCCTGGGAGTCTGCACTCTGAATTCTTGGGTGTCAGTCTTGGTCATGATCCAGAGGCTGAGTCTGACTGGGCTCAGTTCTCACTCCTGCTTTCTCTCTCTCCCTGACTCTAAAGGAACAGTTATACCCTTATTTACTTTATCTTATCACAAGACAAGAAGTTTTTCTACCTTCATCCCCTGCCTTGGTCTGGAAATCTTCCTATTTCATTTGTTGTTCAAGCATATTCAAAATTAAAAAAAAAGAAGGAAGCCTTTTTATTATATTTCAAAGTATATATAAAATAGAAACTCTTAGTTTAACTGCACTAAAAAGGTATGGAAAAAATAAACTGCATAAGCCTTATGAATGTTGGACCCGCAAAGCTATATTCCCTTCATCTTTCCTCTCTACATGCACACAACTCAAACCCTCTCTTATAACCAGGAAAAAAATCTAATGGGATGGAAACACTCCTGAAGACAAAAAGACAAGCCATGGGGCAGAGCGTCTGGAAGTAGTAGAAAGAGGGGGAAGAAGGTCTTAGGAGTCAAGGTACATATGGCAAAGAAGGGGTTGTAAGGAGGAACTCAGAGAAAAACAGCAGGTTGGGCCAAGCCTTTAAAGCTAAATGCTCCATGTGCCCTCTTAGGGAGCTGGTGGGCTGATAGAACAGAACAGAGGCCATTTCCAACTCCTCCTAATTCCTAGACTCCTATTAAAATGGGCAAAATAACCTCAAAGAAAGGGCAGGGCCACACAGGTGCTAATTCAGACTCCCAGAGACTGAATTCTTTACAAGCTGCAAGGTTTCAGGAAAATTACTTAACACCTCTATTTCTCAGTTTTCTTATCCATAGAAAGAAGATAAAAATACAACATACTTCATAAATAGATGAAAGGAATAAATAAACTATGTGAAATGCTTAGCTTGGTACTTAGGGATCAGCAAAATTTTTCCTGTAAAGGTCGAGATAGTAAATATTCTCGGCTTTGCAGGCATCCTGAAGCTAATCAGCCCTGCTCTTGCAGCATGGAAAGCAAATGGGACAATATGGAAACAAATGTGTGTGGCTGTGTTCCTGCAGAACTTTGACAAAAACAGGTGTTGGGCCAGGTGTGGCCTGCTACTGTAGCTTGTGGGTTCAGGGCTAAGACAGAACGTACCAGACACACTAAGTGATTCATAAATACTAGTTGTTATTGTTGTTGTTATTGTTATGATCTGATAACCATGTCTTTCCAGATTCTGATTGCCTGATAATTAATCAAGGCTAAAATTTTTACATTATTGCCCTATCCCACTCTCCCAAAGTCAAGGCCTAAAAAAAGAGATTATATCATATTAAAATTTCCCATAAAGTTTATTTTTAGAAACAAGTCCTGCTCGCTCTGTCTATATATACATGCGCGTGTGTATATAAATGTACGTTATATATGTGTGTGTGATAAATGTATATTATATATATTAATGTATATTTACACATATACTTATATATACACACACATAGAGAGAGAGAGCAGAACTTATTTCTAAAAATAAATTTTATGGGGAATTGTACACATACACACAAATTTTAGAAAATTTATTTCTAAAAATAAATTTTAAGGGAAATTCCAATATGATATAATCTCTTTATTAAAGTCTTGACTTTGGAAGGGTGAAATGGGCATTAATATAGAAATTTTAGTCTTGGTTAAATAATGTATATATATACATAATGTATATACATATATACACATACATACATATATAGTATATATCTGTATATCTATTTATCTATATCTATATCTATATATATCACACTGGATTTTACAAATCTCCCTTCTGCCACAAATTTTTATAAGATCTCAAATGCTTAAAAATCATTTCCATGACAATTTGGGCTTTGAGAGTGCTTTGTATGACACTGGCTTTGCACAGCTTGCACATGGGTAAAAGCCAATTTTTAATAAGGTTGGCTCTCCTTGACACCACCCTCATTGCCATCATTGGTACTATCATCCAGAAAAATTCCCCCTTCTCTAAGAGAGGACCCAGGTTCCAGGAGCTGGTTCTGCCAGGGTCTTGGTATCTTTCCAGCAAGTCCATCTGTTTGCACTGCTCAGTCAAGGCCTAATGGCTCAGAACATATGGCCAGGACTTCATATCTTAGAGAGTTGAAGCTAACAAGTACTTGGGAACACTCATTTTCTGTGGGAAGTGATTTGGCCCAAAGGATCTTGGTCTATTTGAAAGCCTGAGGTTCATAGGGATATTACCTGAAATCCTTGGACTAGGAAGAAGAACCTTTCCATTTTCACAATGTATAAGCGAAGAACAAGTGGAAATGAATATAAATTTGAAGGACATTGTTCAATCTATACAATGTAGAAAGTGAGGCTCAGAAAGTTTGAAGGACACGGCCTAGCTGATACTAGGATAAAATGGCAGAAACATCTAGTTTGCAAGTATTCTGACTGTTATAACAGAGCTCTGTGGATTTACTTGACCAGAGCATTGTATTTCATAATCACTCCAAGTAAGAGGAATTTTATTATATATTAACATAATAAATGGTCTGAGAGTAGAAAATGTTGCAAAATTAAATCTGAGAATGAAAACAACTGGACAAAAGTACTAGAAAAGCTATGTAGATTGGTACAACGTGGACAAATGGTTTACATCTACAGTTAGATATTTAAAGAATATGGCTCATTTTATCAGATTTCCAGGATCTGTGTAACCACCATACTTTCAAGAATTATTCTTGAAGAAGAGTCAATGAACAAGACAATCATGATCCCTGTTTTCCTGCAACTTATAGTCTATTGGGAGGTTAGTGAATTGATTAAATAAAGTACCAGCAAAATAACAATGACACATTCACTGGGTTTAGTTGGAGCAAGTTTACTTAAAGGTGTACTGAGTTAGGGGCAAGGTCAAGGAAACCGTAAGAAACAGGGAAGCCCCTGAGAATGGATAGTGGGGAGCTGCTACCCGCTCCAGGATGGAAGAAGCAAGGGAGAGGGCGACTGTGTCATCAGAGCCTGGTGAGAGAGTCTTGGGAGAGGGCTGCCTCGTAGACTGCAAAAAACACAGACCCTGACAGAAAAACCAGACAAAGCATGGAAGGAGTAGATGTGGGAAATTGGTTTTTCTGCTCTCTGAATTCCTTCCCATAGTCCACAATGGCAGGATCCCACCAGTAACCAGAGAGCAACACGTCTCCCAGAATATGTTTGAAAAGAGTGGGGACTGGGTCATTTAGGGGGTTAAAAATAAAGAATAACCATGTTACTTGTGTCATCTTCTGAAAGTTTAGTACCCGTGAAGGACATTGACCATGCCTTCAATACATGCTTCCTACATGGAAAATGGTATGATGAAAATGAATGAGTTTGGGGATCAGCTAAACATGGTCTAGAACCCCTTCATTATCAACTTAGGACTGTGAAATATTGGGCGATTTTCTTAAATTGTTTGTCCCAATTTCCATAACTCTGAGATGAGAATAGTATTACTTTCTTCTTAGGGTCTTTGTAAAAAATAAAAGAGAATTTTTTATATGCTTGGTAAGTAGGAAACTTCCAGATAGTGTTATATTCTTTCCTTTCTTCTTTTAGGCTCTTGAATTCTTATTATTATAATAATTCCTGGAATTCATAGCCCAGCAAGTATAAAATTCAGTGTTGGACATAACTGGCAAATATTTTAACAAACTTAAAAGTGTTTTTTTAAAAGTCCTTCAAAATGATGGTATAGATGAAATAATGCTTTAAAAGAGATTAAATAACCCAACCGATGGATTACAGTCATCTAAAATTTCATTCCCTAAAATAGCTTTTTTATTTTTACAACAGAGCATTTTGGACAGTCTTTTAAAACTGTTGTAAAAGTTAACATCCTTGGGGTGATCGATGTGCTTCTAATCTCTTCCTAGTCTACAAATAATTGATCATGAATCAATCAGAATTGATCATGTCACTTTCCTCTCTTAAACATGTCTCCCACATGCCTATAGCACAAAGTTTAAACTCTTTAGCAAGACCTCCGAAGATATTTCCACACTCCAAAATACACCTTCAATTCAACAGCATTCTGTTTACTATAGATCAGCTTCACTAAACTACTTAAGCTTTGCAATACATTTTCATGTCTCTGTTATGTGGCTCACGGTCTATATCTCTCTTCTTGGCAAGGTGAAATCTTATTCATTCTTCAAAGCTTGACCCCCATAATGACCCCTATCTTCCTTAGAAAAGAAGTCACTCCTTCTCTATTCCCACAGTGTGCTGTTCTACATAGTAATTCCTAATTCTGCCCTGTGTTGTGGTTATTTGTCTGTTTGGCACCTGTAGCTATAGTGCGGGATTAATTCAGTTTATATTCAGAGTACAGAGCAAGTGTATACCAGATACAGAGAGTACCTTTTGACTGAATGAATATAGTTAGAGTAAGGAGAAATTCTTTAAGGTGGGCTTCCAAAGGAAAGTAAATGTAAAATAAGTGTTAAATTTGAAAGGTGTGAGATATATGTATATATTTAATTAAAAAAGAATGGGAAATTTGGTGGGGCCTTGGTGTGTGCCACACCTTTCGGGGGCAAGACACGATTGTAAGAGGGACTTTGCCTAACAAATGCAATCATTGTAATCTGGTTTATTGTACCCTCAATGAATCCCCAACAATAAAAAACAACAACAACAACAACAACAAAAAGAATGGAAAATTTGTGTTATTGGTATAGATATTAAGGCCAATACTTTGAGGATTTGAGAGAGAAAAATTATTTGCATGGAATTGCAAATAAGCAGGCTATAATCTAGGGAGAAGCAGGGGCCACTGAAGCCAGCAGCAACAGGTCCCCACGTCTCCCATCACATCCTTCCCTGACTATTTCAGGCCTTGGGAAACAGCTCCTATCTTGGCTCAGTTCCATAGTTCAGAAAGTCTTTGGTGTTTTGGGGGGCCTACCTAGATCTGTTGTTGTTATCTTTGCCTTTCCTTACCACTGAATTATAAGCTTCCTGAAAGCTTATTATCCTCATTATTATCCTCAGCCCATGTATATCCATTGGTGAACTTTTGTTGAATGACATGATGATTAGATCCCTAATCCAGTTTGACTTTGTTGGAGTGGACAATGGAAAGGCACTACAAAGGAATGGGCCATTTTACTCATCTGACCCTTCCTTTTCTGCATCCCTTCCCAAAGAAAGAGATAAAAATGATTATTAATTCATTCACCTGATATTTAGTGGGTGCCTGCTATATGTCAGTTCCTATTGGGTGCTGGGGATATAACGGAGAACAAGATAAAGTCTTTGAATTCATAAAGCTGACTTGTTGCTTAGGGAGACAGGTGAACAATTAGTAAAATAGAAATAGCACATATTAAGGAGCAGTAAGTACTATGATGAAAAATAAAACTCGGGAAGGAACATAGAGTGGTGGGATAGAACCAGGAAGCAATTTTTTATAGAATTGTCACTCTGAGCAAGTTCCCTGTGATCTGAGATGTTGTGGGGGTAAAGGTTATACCATGATGTTAGACTATTCCAAGACTCTTTCAACCATCTACTGAAACTGCTCTTAAGAACATCTAACACATCCCTTGCAGGAAAATCAGATCCATAGAGTATAATTTTTTCTTCACAATCCCTTAGCATCCATTAATAATTATTTGATTAGTCTAAAAACATTTTATTTTAAAATTTATTCAATTATTCAATATTTGAAATGAGATATGGGTGATGTTAACTTTCAGAATCTACAGAGAACTCAAATTAAACAACAAAAAAGGCTCAGCTCCCGTAGCTCAGTGAGTAGGGCGCCAGCCACATATACTGAAGGTGGCAGGTTCAAGCCCTGCCCAGGTCTGCTAAATAATGACAACTGCAACCAAAAAATAGCTGGGTGCTGTGGTGGCTGCCTGTAGTCCCAGCTACTTGGGAAGCTGAGGCATGAGAATTGCATAAGCCCAAGAGTTGGAGGTTGCTGTGAGCTGTGACGCCACTGCACTCTATAGAGGGTGCCATAGTGAAACTCTGTCTCAAAAAAACAAAAAATAAAATAAACAACAAAAAAAATCAAAAAAATCACCTTTATAAGTGGGCAATAGAACAGAAACGTCTCTGAAGATGGCAGATGAATGGCCAAAACAAACACATGAAAAATGCTCTTTGTCTTTAGTCATCAGAGAAAAGTAAATCAAAACCACTCTGAGCTATCACTAACTCTAGTAAGATTAGCCCACATCACCAAGTCCCAAAACTGCAGATGCTTGTGTGGATGTGGAGAGAAGGGAACACTTCTACATTGCTGGTGGGATTGCAAACTGATACAATCTTTATGGGAAGAAGTATGGAGAATCCTCAAAGAACTAAAAGTTGGCCTTCCATTTGATGAGCAATCCCATTACAAGGTATCTGAGTATTTATTGAAGCTCAATTCGTAATTGCCAAATCATGGAAACAACTCAAATGACCATCAAGCCATGAATGGATCAACAAATTGTGGTGTCAGTATACCATGGATTACTATACAGCCATAAAAAAGATGGAGACTGTACATCTTTTATGTTTACCTGGATAGAGTTGAACTTGCCCAAGATCCAGACTATGCTTCTATAATAGACCATCTCTCTTTTTACATAAGTGACATCTCTTACTATACCTAAACCATACTTGGTTTTTACCTTTGCTGCCCTTGAATCAGTAATGCCAGCTCATCACAGACACTGCAACTCCCTCATCAAGAATGGACAGTGCTATAAATCCAAGATTCAAAGCTAGGAGAAAGTAAAAGAGGGGTTTGAGCTAGACATCAGGTGCTGGCCAGCACGGCCATATAGTTTATTTCATAAGCTTTGGTCAAAAACAAAATCATAGGATATGTCAATTGAATCTTTGAGGGGCTTTTTTTGTTTTCCCTTTCATTGTCTACTTGAGCATTTTATTATTCCCTCTCTCCTAACACTAAATTAACATTTCCAGCCATTGGCAGGGCATAGTCCCCTTTGTTCTGCCCAAACTATGTCACATGCTGAGAAACCTGACCTCCCACTCATGGTTCTCTCATCCCTACAGATGCAGAAAAGGCACGGAATGTGGATTTGGAGTTAGGAAGCCCTGGGTTTGAGTTTAAGCTCCATTAACAGGTGGCTTTGAGGAATAAACCCAAGTCTACATGCAATGTCTGTCACATGATAGATGGTGGCTCACTGTACTTAACTCTTACTATTGCCCCATCCCTATTACTTCAAAAGCAGTCTTATATGCACTTATCTCTACTAGGTATTAATTTATTTTCATGGATTACCACTATATAATACATTTAACTGATAGTCTCTGGGAAGGTCCAACACAAAGGACTCCTCTTTAATCAGGGCTCACTAGTAGAACATTCTACATGGATGAGAATGTTCCTACCGGCCTTTTCCAGTAAAGCGGACACTGGCTACGTGTGGCTATTGAGCACTTGAAATATGACTAGTTTAACTGAGAAAAAAGATTTTATTTGTATCTTTAATAGTAATTATTTCAAATTGAAATCTACATAGCCATACATGGCTAGGGCCACCATACTGGATAGCACCATCTTAAATCATAAAATTTCAGACATTGCGACAGGCTTGTGAGGCACATATTTACGTGGATGGGTGACTTTGTGGCACCTCTTGACTGTTGCCTGGTCCTCAGTTTTTGTAGCTATGTATGTATGCTACAAAACTCCAAAGTTGTGTATGTTTAGGAACACATAGGTTATTACTGCTACCAACCTTTTAAATACGTCTTTATTATTATCCAGTTATTCAGATTGCTATTTTATTTTTTCTTTGTTCAAGGCAGGTGCTAAAATGAATTCAGGGAGAAGCCAGTTTAGAGTCATCATTAATTCCATTTAGTAGGTAATCTCTTCAGTTCCTGCCGCTGCTCCTCTACCCTCCTTATAAATGCATTTTCATTCCTTTAATTCTCTTGGGGTAGATTTAACTCACTATTGATGGCCTGGTCACAGCCCTTTATTAAGTCAGAATCCTGCAGTTTGGAAGTTTTCCCTGGTGGAACATTGGCTTTTAAATGAGGGCTGCTTTCCCTGTATTTCTTCTCCTTGGATAGGATATCATTTAATAAATCACTGTTTCAGACTTTATATATAGAAGTGCAAATAAAAGCTGAAATGAAATAGGTAGACTTTTATTTAATTTTCTGTATATATGTTTTATCATAGGTCACAAATGGTTTGCCTTATAAAATAGTGAACTCGGTTTTGCTGTAACTATCTAAGCAAAGGTCTGAGGTCAAGTTCAGGAGGTTCCAAAGATATGAATCCCAAATATATTAAAAAAAAAAAAAAAAAAAAAAGAGTCCTGGCTGTAAGTTTGGCACTTAAATAGTTTTGATGCTGTCATAATAGACTATTTGGAAGCTTCCCTCAGTTTCTTAGACTTTGTCCAGATACTAGAAACTTTCCTACTGTGATGTTTCTGATTTCACTCCTAGTTTTTTGTTGTTTGTTTTTTACTGCCTCTCTGGTGTGTTTTTCTCAGTTTCCTTGAAGTAGTTGTCTTCACCTGCCAGTGGCATGAGCATCTGGTCCCCGGAGTCGTCTGCTCAGCATTCTTTCCATCCGGTCCCTATGTTCTCCTTGTTGATTTCATTTAGTTCCAGGGCTCTCCCTGTAACACAAACATCAATGATTGTCGGACATGTCCCTAACCTGAGCTCCTGACACACATGCAGAGCTAGCTCACTGTCATTTTTAAATTACCCCAATTTTTTATTTTTTCATATTTTCTATCTAGGTGGATGGTGCTACTATGTAACCAGATACCTAAACTCAGAACTTGGGAGTTTTTCTTGACCTTTTCTTCTCCTGGCCTTTCCCATCTAAAAGACCAAATCCTGTCCACTCTACTGCCATTCATTCATTTGGCAAAGATTTATGTGTGCATGCTGTGGACGCTGTACTGTGGTACATTCTATGGGTGGAGAGATAAGGAAGATAAACACAATACTTGCCCAAGTAGAGCTTAGAGTACATTAGGGAGAGACAAAATTAAAATTTTAAAAATAGAGAAATAAAAATAATTTAGAATCCATACTCCAAAACACATGGGCTAAAACAGACTGAATTTTTCATATATCCTTGTTTCCAGAAAAATTACCAAAAAACAAAAAAGCTCTGAAACCCTTATTTGCACATAAAATAACCTAGAATACCCATAATCTGGGATTTTTCCTAAATAAATGATTGCTTGTCTATAAAAATTTCTTGGAGTCTGACTCTTTTGCACACAGAAGACCCACTTCATCTACTTTCTTGACAATTCATTTTTTCATGTAGAATTCATTTAGTTCAACTGCTAACTCAATATACAATTAACTCTTACAACAGTAAGCCCTGCTTTTGAACTATTAAGCTTTGGGCAAGTTCACACCCTCACAAGGCAGCCTACTGCATTTTTAAATAACTTTACCTATGAGAAAGTTTGCCCTGAAACATCTATCCACTGCTGTTGTTCTGGAGTTACATAACATATCCAGTATTTCCTCTTGTAGTTGCCTCTCAGAAACCAGAAGAGAATTATGGGAAGCTTATGTTCTCCAGAACAGGCATTCTTTAGTTCTTTCATATGGTCCACTTGCAAGTGATGTGGTCCCCAGACCTTGTGCTGACAAACCCTGTTGACATTCTAATTTTAAATATCCATAGTTAAAATGAAAACAAAGCTCCAGATGTGAATGATGCTAAAAATCATAAATGCTACTGTTTATTATATGCTTCCCATGTGCCAGACTCCATGGGAAGAACTTGATTGTATCATTTAATACAGTAACTTTACAGACTGCCAACTCTTGTTATCCCCGTTTTTACTGATATGGAATTCAAGACTCAAAGGTGTTACATGACTTAATCAATAGCATATGGTTCATCAGTGGCAGAGGCCAGTTATATACATCTTCAGAGTCTATACATTTAATTACTTCCTTGCTCTACTTCCTCTGTGCAAATAAAACACACAAGGAAACATTTTTTTCTTTCTCTTTGCCTATATAATTTACTTCATATTTTATTACAGATCTTACTCTGCGATCTTAAATAACGATAATATCTACCTCATAGAGTTATTTTGAGAATAAAATTAAGTAATATACACTAAATGTTATGAGACTAACATAGGTATTAAAAAATGTGAACATCTATTAGTACTGCCATTTTTGTGCCACATAGTACTCGATAATCATTAACAAATAATTTAGGGGGACCTCACCTAATGTGCATGACGCAATAGTACATTTCAAAACTATTGAGAAATGAGTATAATCGTGATGGATGTGTTATTTAGTTCAATGTAAGCATTTCACATTGAATATTGAAGCAGTACCCTGAACTCCATAAAGGCATCAATGTACAAAGCTATGATTTAATAAAAAACAATTAAAAAAATAAAAAATAATAATTTAGAATAGGGACACTGAATTTTAAGAAAATCAGAGAGTTGTAGCTGGTGACAGCTACTGCAGGAACATAGAGTTTCCCTATTGTCAGAATGTTCTTGTAAATAGGACAGATAGGCTATGTGGCAGCAACAACTTGAGATTTTTAATGTCTTAAAGTAAAAAAAAAAAAAAGTTTCATTTCCTCCTCCTTCTACATTTCCAGCACAGTTTTTCAGGCAGTTTTTACTCCATGTATTTCCTCCAGGTCCTGGATGACGGTGGCTAGAGCATCTTCCAAACCATCCAGAGATATGTGCACAGTTGGAAAAACTTTAAATTCCTCTCTCTTCATCTTTATCTTCACTGTCTCTCTTCTCCTTCTCAATCTTATATAACAAATTATACAGGATTTTAAACCAAGCTCAATTTGAGCTGCAGTTCAGTTACACCATCCAAGATGAAAGATTCAGGTTAGAGGCATTTATGACTTCAATTTATAATGGAAAGGATTTATACTCCTTTTAAATTGGGGCCCTAGGTTGGCTTGATGTATTGGAGGGCTTAACTTGATGCAAAGGGGAATTTATATACACATACACGCCTACATACATACGAGGCCTGTCCAGAAAGTACCCAGCCTTTGTTAACATAATGAGAATGGTTCGCGTGACATTGATGTCACCTGGCAGCCGAGGAAAGTGGACTGGAAAGCACATCGCATGAACAATGACAGCTTCATTGTATCAGTCGTGGGGCTCTGGACACTGCTGAGTGAGCATGTGTACTATGTGGCCGACACGTTCAAAATGAATGAGTACAACAGAGTAAACAGCCTACAGAATGAGAAAAAGTAACTAGAATCTACAAAAAAAAAAAAAAAAAAAATCAAGCAAATCAGCAAGAAAACGTCAAACAATAGGAAAATTTTCAAAGGTAGATAGTCCAATGGCCCCAAACAAAACAAAACAAAACAAAAACACACATGTAAAAGTTCTCAGCATCTTAAATGATCAGGGAAGTGAAACCAAAACCACGAGGAGATATCCCCTAATTCCAATAAGAATGCCTCATCTCAAAAAATCCCAAAGCAACAGATGCTGGCGTGGAGGTGGAAAGCAAGGAACCTTATATGCTGTTGGTAGGACTGCAAACTAGTACAATCTCTACGAGAAGAAGTATGGAGATATCTCAAAGAATTAAAAGCAGACCTACCTTTTGATCCAACAATCCCACTACTAGGTATTTATTCAAAGGGGAAAAAAAGACGTTTTCACTCAAGTGTTTACAGCAGCACAATTCACAAGTAACACAGATGTGGAAACAATGCAAGTGTTCATCAATACACAAATGGATTAATAAAATGTGGTATATGCGCAGACTATATACACAAATACTATATACAAATACACTATATACTGTATACACAAATGCTATATACACAAATACTATGTATACAAATGGATTAATAAAATGTGGTATATGCTTAATCATAAAAAAAATGGCCATTCGTAACCATTATTCCAAGCAAAATGTCATAGGAATGGAAAAAAAACACCACGTGCACTCAGGAGTAAATTGATTAACACTTAGGTAAACTTTCTAATTCTGAGATTCCTCTTCGGTGCAATGAGTTATATCACAAAGTTGTTGGAAGAATTAACTGTGATTACATTCACTATTTAACAGAAAGTCTGACATATGGTAAAATTTCAATAATGTAAGTTATCCTTATTAAAAATCGATAATATCATTATTACCTCAAGGACCTTAAAGAAAAGCTCTGGGGTCACAAGGTCAATGTTAAAACTAGACTGGGTTCCGTGGTTGAGCTTTCTGTCCAAGTGGGTGGCTGGAAAAATGTGCCTTGGAAGGAATGAAATACATAGCAGTGGTTGAAATAAGTGTTTTCTTTTTTTTTTTTATTATAGATAAAAATATGCACCATAGATGTGGCCCGACCCATCTCCCTCCCTCCACCAAAACCTCCCCCTTCCCTTCCACTTCCTTGGTCCTTTCCCCATAGTCTTGTGGTATAGTTGGGTTATAGCCTTCATGTGAGAGCTATAGTTTAGCGTCATAGTAGGGCTGAGTACATTGGATACTTTTTCTTCCATTCCTGGGATACTTTGCTAAGGAGAATATGCTCCAGCTCCATCCATGTAAACATGAAAGAGGTAGAGTCTCCATCTTTCTTTAAGGCTGCATAGTATTCCAT
>CAUYPK010141275.1:0-45992 GCA_963574355.1 Loris lydekkerianus | reverse complement strand
CAGTGCAGTCCCTGGACCAAGCTGCTCCATGGCATTTTGGCCCAACCATCACTTTATTTGCCTGGCAGATGGCAATTCTTGCTTGACTAGGATCTGAGACTGAGACTTTTCATGTATCCCACCTTGAGATGGCAAAGTCTTGTGGCCCAAAGGGGCCCCTGTCCGGCCTTACCTCCCTGGATAGCTCAGGGACAGTCTTTAACTGATCTGAGCCTGTTTCTTCATCCATGGCCTGAATCATCTCTGAGTCCTGCTCCAGCCCTGACGGTCTGTGATTCTGCACTTGAGTTTTACCTTCAGTTCTTGAGGGTTACTAACCCTCCCCAGGATGTCAGCTTAGATTTTTCTCTTTTCCCCTTATTTATTTTCTAGATGAAGAAACTGCCATGAAGTAACTTGGCCAAGCCCCACAACCAGTGAGTGGCAGGGCTAGAATTTACATCCAAGCCATGCTGCCTCTGTTAATGTCCAAAAGTCCCTGAGGCATGATCCTATCATCCCCACTCTGTGGGACCCTGCTAGGGCCACCTGTAGCTATTTATTCACATATGGATGATCCAAGGCAACAATCCATGGTCCTGGAGCAGCCTCCCAGGAGGATGGGAGGCTGGAGACTGGGCCTTGTGACAGCAACTCACAAATGTCCTGTGTTCTGAGAGGATCAGGGGGTGGGACCAGCTGTGCGGTCCCCAGTCTTATGCAGCCTCTATGTAGCAATACAGCAACAATATACCCTGGTCCTCTAATTGGTATATGGCTCCTTCCTCCTGACCTAATTCCAGACCCAAAGTACTCACTAACTATAAATTTAATCTAGAGTAGAAATGCTTTGAAACAAGTAACCACTTCTGGCTTGGTGCTGTAGCCAAGTGGTTAGAATGCCGGCCACATACACTGAGGCAGGAGGATTTGAACCTGGACCCGGCCTGCTAAACAATGACAACTGCAACCAAAAAATAGCTAGGCGTTCTGGCGAGCGCCTCTAGTCCCAACTACTTGGGAGTTTGAGGCAAGAGAATCACTTAAGCCCAAGAGTTTGAGATTGCTCTGAGCTGTGATGCCACGGCACTCTACAAAAGCCTACATGAGACTCTGGCTTTAAAAAAAAATTAAAAAAGAGAGATAACCACTTTAAGATAGGGGAATATTATATAACCTATGAAGAGAAACGGATACCATGATGATTAATAACATTGTTGATGCTTTTACTGTGAGAATATAAAAGTGACAAAGGGAAACAGGAGAGCAGAGCAGTTCTTTGAAGAGACATACTGCTGCTCTGCAGAATTGCTGGCTTTGCTGTAAATAAAGTAAAATTGTTGATCTCTGATCTGCTTCTTCATTGGTTGGCTTGAGTGACAGGCAGATGGATTCATCTGTCTCGCAACATATTTACTGGGAATACTGGGAAAAAATGGTCACAGCTGGCCATTTATAGGGTCTGCTATGTGCAAGGCACTGAGTGAAGTCTTTACTCACTTAATTCTCACAACTCTATCCTACAATATTAACAGACTCACTTTACACATGAGGAACTGAAGCATAGAGAAATTGTAATATGTTCAAGTTCACATGGACAGCAATTGACGAAGCTGGGACATGGCTGAATACAGGCAATTTAACCCCTTTTGGCTTTAAAACAAGGAAAAGGTCTTTGAGAAAATAATCTATTCTAAATTCTACCCTAAAGCTGACTCCAATTATTGAAAGGCATCTCCTCTCTAGGTTTCATTCAAGGGCTAATCAAAATTCCAGCCAATCTCAGTGAGCTTATTTTTAATCTAAACTCACAAATGACAATGGGAACCTATTCCTGGCAGGTGGGCAAAGTACCTGCCAGAGAGGGTGGAGACAAACCAAGGAAAAAGACACAAGAACTCAAAGTACCATGTGTGGTCATCTGGGACAGGCATCTACAATGGGCCATGACACTGTCAACTGCACATTATATTCTACAGTAACTGATGCTAGTTAATAAGCTTTGATTTTATAACAAACCAAAACTAAACAAACCAAGACTTCACAGTGGGTTTCTGTTGAGGAAATTAAACTCCAAAAGCATGCACTAGAACCAATGTTTGAATTCAAATTTTTTTTTTTTTCTATATTTTCACTGGTGCTTTAAAGGGGGACTCCTGACATCTCAGAAAACTTAACTGACCAGATGAACCCAGAACCTGAGGTTGGGCAATCACATCTGCTTCTGGATCTTTTGTAATCACTTCCACATCTTGTCTCTAGTCTTTGGGACTCCCAAAGTCCAACTTTGTGCTCCCAGTTCAGGTAGGCATCCCCACTGGTCCTAGAAGCCCAATTGTCCATTTATCCTCTCTACTCTCCTATCCCTGGTCCCAGATGGCACTGTGGGCTGCCGAATGTAAATTTTTAGAATCATCTTCAGCCTCTTCCTTCTCCCTCATCACTTACATCCAGTCAGATCATGAAGAATTTGGCATCTCAAACATCTTCTCAACCCATTCTATTATTTACCTTAGGTATTTAGCTCCACCTCCAAACCATCCTTCTCAAAAACCTAAGTCTTGGCCAGGCCTGATGGCTCATGCCTGTAATCCCAGCACTCTGGGAGGCCACGGTGGGTGGACTGCCTAAGCTCACAAATTCAAGACCAGCCTGAGCTAGAGTGAGACCTATCTCTAAAAACAGTTAGATGTTGTAGTTGATGCCTGTAGTCCTAGCTACACGGGAGGCTGAGGCAAGAGAATAGCTTGACCCCAAAAGTTTAAGGTTGTAGTGAACTGTGATGCCTTTGCACTCTACCCAGGAAGACAAAGTGAGACTCTGTTTTAAAAAAAAAAAAAAAGTCTTAATCATTTCATCTGTCTAGGAGCATTTTTATCTATTTTCCAAATAAACTGGACGTACAGGAAACTGGAGGTTATAACCTATACAATTTGGAATCCCTTTTAATAATTACCTCTCACTTAGGCATGGGACTTAAAAAGCAATGTAGGTGCCATTAAGTTGGCCCAGCTAACTCCATTTTACAGCTGAAAAAAACCATTCTGTAAGACTCTGATACAGGTGGTCCTTATTCAGATAAGAGAGACATAGTGCAGACTTGTCACGTCCTTGCACCAGTTCAGTTACAAACCCACAGGAAATGCTACACCACAAGCCTCTGACAGCCTAAGAAGAGCTGGGCCAGAGAGTCCTAATGAGCTGCATATCCTTGGCACCCTGGTAACAAAGATTAGTCTGTAAAGCCAACTACTCTTCAGTCTACCATAAAAAGAACTGCCTCACTTCCTAACGCTGCTGACATCTCTTTAGATTTCAGCCCGCTTGCGTAAAATAAAGTTCCTGGCATTTTTTTAAATATTTGGTCTAGTGTGTTTTGATCTGATACCTTGTTTTTACCTATTAGGCACCTCCTAGGTTCTCAAACTTTGGTTGTATTAGATTCACTCAGGGCACCTGATGAGATGGGTGCTAGCAGCCTCACACCACCCCCACCCTCCACCACCAGGTAGAAAGAAGGGGAAAAAGAGGTAAATGAAATGATGCCAGGAACCATTACTCTTAGATCGGTCGGTCGGGATCATGCCAAAACAGGACATGATAAAAACGAATGGGTCAAGTACCGCCATGATAAGGGTTAATGAGCTAAGTGCTGTGACAAATTGTTTTATTTATCGCTTAGTTGCTTGATCTGCTTTATGTTACCTTATAATTATCTAACTGCCCTTTATGTTATCTACTGGCTAAATCACTAAATTGCAATAAATTGTAAAGTTCGCTTCTGTAAAAGGGGTCATCATGACCGTGCACTTGCTTTTTGCTTCTTTTGCCAACTTTCTTTTTGCTTGTAATTGCTAACTTTCAGACCACCTGTTTGGTCCTTTGCCAACTTTCGGTCAGGAGCGCTGAATTTTAATCCTCTGGCCAAATCCTGTGTAATCTTGGCCCAGTACTCTTATTCTCAGTGCCTCAGTTTGCCTGCACCATGGAATTAAAAATTACACATTTCTTCAAAAAAAAAAAAAAAAAAAAAAGGAAAGAAAAAAGAAAAAAATTTACACATTTCTCTTATTCATGGACAACTCACACTGATGCTGCAAGAAGGAGATTAGTTGCGTCAAAGCAAAAAAAAGCTACATAAAAACGTAAGTTCCTTTCAGACCTACAGCTGTGGTTTTTCAATCTTTAAGGCATACAGGCCAAGAGTAGGCCCTCTGGGAGGACCGGGGCGACGAGACTGGGAGAGTTCTGCGAAATGCACCAGCTCCAGAGCTGGGCCACCTCGCCCCTCTCGGGTTTCTGCCCCGCAATTCCCGCCCAGTGTCAGGGCCGGCCCAGGAAGCCACCACCTCTAGCTAGAGCTGGGGGGCCCTTCAGTCCAGGCAGGCCCGGGGGTCTGAGCTACTTGCGAGTAAAGGAAGCACGTGGCCCGGGCTGGGACCCTCCGCCTGCAAGCCGCCCCTCGTCGGGCCTACCTGGGCCGAGGTGCTGAAGCTGCGGCGGAGAGCGGCGCCGGCAGGCCTGGCGAGGGCGGAGAGCATGACTGGAGCTGGAAGGGAGCAGACTTGCTAGCAGGAAAATGACTCCAACGACCTCCACGGTGCCAGAGCTCCCATCTCCGCTCGGTCTGGCCTCGCGAGAGTGCTGACTTCCGGCCCCGCCCTGCTCCCGGACCTCGCGAAGTCACGGCAACTTCCGGAGTAAGTACCGGGCGGAAGGCCAAGGGGTGCGCCTGAGGACTTGGTCACTCTCTGTTTGTGGTTGCGGCTGTTTCTAGGACACGTGGGAGAGCCGCAGTCAGAGTAGGAGAGAGAGTCTGCACGCGAGAGGTGGAAGAGGACGGGCTTTAGGCTGGAAACGCCTTAGAGGAGCCATTTTCCAGGTGGGGCTCCCAGACAGATGCTCTGGTAGTGAGCCCGTGTTCAGGTCTGGTGGAGAGGGTCCGGGACCCACCCCTCCAGCCTCTGAGCTCAGGAAAGGGGTTCAGAAGAAGCTAGGAGTCCCAGGGAAGGGTGGGAGGAAGGCGCTATCTCATCAGATCACTCCCGTGCAGCTACCGGTACCATGGTTACAGAGAGCTTTGGATTGGTTTACAAAGCTTCAGAAACACCACTACTGATAATGAAGAACACTGGTCCTGACAGCGCTAGGCTATGTTTTACCGGCTTTACGGGAGCATTTAGGGGGTTTTACAGGAGCACAGGCCTGTGTTACGGATGAGGAAGCCAGTCTAGAGAGAATGCTGTGAACATGGCACTGTTGGTACTTTACAGATGAAAACACTGTGTCTGGGGTGAAGTGGATTTGCTCAGAGTTTACTCAAACAGAAAAATAAGGGTTTCTGCTCACAAGGAGTTTATCGTTTACGTTTGTGAGTTATATACTTAATTTCTTTTCTTCTAGTTTTTTCCAGGCTTACAGAGATGTCTCAAACAGTCCTTGCCCTCAAAATATTCAGTCAGGCTGGGCGCGGTGGCTCACACCTGTAATCCTAGCACTCTGGGAGGCCAAGGTATATGGATCGCTTGAGGTCAGGAGTTTGAGACCAGTTGGAGCAAGAGCCAGACCCTCTACTAAAATTAGCTGGCCATCCTGATGGGCACTTGCAGTTCCAGCTACTTGGGAGGCTGAGGCAGGAGGATCACTTGAGCCCTGGAGTTTGAGGTTACTGTGAGTTTGGCTGATGCTACTGCACTCCAGCTGGGGCAACAGAACACTACTCTTGTCTCAAAAAAAAAAAATTCAGAGTCAAGTGGGGCAGATAGAGGAGCAGCAGGTTGCTGATAGAAGAATGTACAAATCCAGTGGAGGGACCAATAACTGTAAGTCTGCCTGGGGACAGTGGTTAGAGGAGGATTGAAAATAACAGCACAGGCTCAAGCACCTAAGGCTCCAGCCACGCACACCTGAACTAGTAGGTTCAATCCAGCCCATCTGCCAAACAACAATGACACCTGCAACCAAAAAATAGCCAGGCATTGTGGCGGGCACCTGTAGTCCCAGCTTCTTGAGGGGCCGAGGCAGGAGAATCGCTTGAGACCAGGATTTGGAGGTTGCTGTGAGCTGTGATGCTTGGGCACTCTACCCCTGGTGACAGCTTGAGGCTCTGTCTCAAAAAAAAAAAAAAAAGAGAGAAAGAGAAAGAAAATAACAGCACAAGTAGGCTGGGTGCAGTGGCTCACGCCTGTAATATTAGTACTCTGGAAGGCTGAGGTGGGTATATTTTTTGAGCTCAGTTGTTCAAAACCAGCCTGAGTGGCTGGGTGCAGTGGTTCATGCCTGTAATCCCAGTACTTGGGAGATCTAGGAGGGTGGATTGCCTGAGCTTACAGGTTGGTGAGCCAGAGTAAGACCCCATCTCTAAAACATAACTGGGTATTGTGGCAGGCACCTGTAGTCCTAGCTACTTGAGAGGCTGAGGCAAGAGGATCACTTGAACCCAGGAGTTAGAAGTTGTTGTGAGCTAAGACACCATGGCACTGTACCAAGGGTGACCAAGTGAGACTCTTCCTCAAAAACAAACAAAAAAGTCCTGAGCAAGAGTGAGACCTGGTTTCTACTAAAAATAGTAAAATTAGATAGGCGTCCTGGTGGGCACCTGTAGTCCCAGCTGTGTGAGAGGCTGAGGCAAGAGGATAATTTTGAGCCCAAGAGTTTGAGGTTGCTATAAGCTATGACACCATAGCACTCTATCCAGGGTGACAGAGTGAGACTCCATTGCAAAAAACATAAAAAAATAATAACAGCACAAGTGCTAAGGAACATGTCAAGATAAGAGAGTTCATGATGACTGCTTTACTCTTCCCTTCTTCCCTTCTGCATGTTTATTGAGCTACTGAGATAAGCTAGTCCAATCTTGGAGTTGGGTATTCAACTGTGAACAAGATCCACACAGCAGTTGCCTTCAAGGAGCTCATAGTCTAGTCAGGAAAAGCAGGTAAATTGCAAGGAGCACCCTATGGACAGCAGTAGGAGAATTATGACGTGCTGTGGAAACACAGAGGAGGTGCATCTAACCCAGAATTGTGGGAGTGTGGGTTGTGTGAGGGAGGACCTTCCAGAAAATGATACATCTAAGCCTAGACGTGGAAAGAGTAGGTGTTACTGAATGGGAACATTCAACTTCGGAAGAGGGAGAGATCCCTTGCTAGGAATTGGAGTTCTTAGAGAAGGGGTATTAGGAACTGTGCCTTTAACAATGGAAAAGAGGCTTGGCGCTTGTAGCTCAGTGAGTAGGGCACCGGCCACATACACTGAGGCTGGTGGGTTCGAGCCCCATCTGGGCCTGCTAAACAACAATGACAACTGCAACTGGGTATTGTAGCAGGCGCCTGTTGTAGCAGCTACTTGGGAGGCTGAGGCAAGAGAATCGCTTAAGCCCAAGAGTTTGAGGTTGCTGTGATGCCACAGCACTCTACCACAGGTGACAAAGTGAGACTCTGTCTCATAAAAAAAAAAAAAAAAAAAAGGAAAATAGATGGGGAAAGGAGAAAAGAGCCCAGTGAAAAACCTGGAGGTAGGAGAGTGAAGACCTGTATTCTGGGACCAGGAATAAATCATTTCTTTTCAAGAGGAGGCATTAGGACAAGCAATGGCCTTTATCTTACACTAGTAATTATTTACCTCTTTATCTGAACACCAGAACTGAGAGCACTTTGGAGTCGGCTACTATGTCTTTCATCTGTGTGTTTTTTGTTTGTTTGTTTGTTTGTTTTGTAGAGACAGTCTTACTTTACTGCCCTCGGTAGAGCGCCATGACATCACAGGACTCACAGCAACATCTAGCTCTTGGGCTTACGCAATTCTCTTGCCTCAGCCTCCCGAGCAGCTGGGACTACAGGCGCCTGCCACAACACCTGGCTATTTTTTGGTTGCAGTTTGGCCGGGGCTGGGTTTGAACCTGCCACCCTCGGTATGTGGGGCTGGCGCCCTACTCACTGAGCCACAGGCGCCGCCCCATCTATGTGTTTTATTATCTAACACATGACTTGCTCCAGAGTGGGCCTCAGTGAATTTTAGGAGAGCTGAATGCTTTCAGATGAGGCTGGAAAAAGGTTGGAAAAACTGAATTGTGCAAGGCCTGTGAATGTTAGCTGAGAAGTTTGTATTTTATTCCCTGGGAAGCAAATGTTTATCAAAGCTTTTAAGACACCTCTAGTACTGTGTTTGAAGAAGACACATGACACATGACAAATCCTTGCATGCTAAGGATTCCAAAGGGAAAATGGAGGGCAAGGAGGGTGTTCAGGAGGCTATCTTTTGTGAGATGAGTCTTGTTGGTAGCACAGAAATCAGGACCTGAGTCTTGGTGGCACAGAAATCAAGAGGATAGGGCCAGTGGGGGAGAGGTCTCAAAGGAAGAGTTTGTGGCCATCTGTGTTTGGTGAATGAATGAAAGGGATATAGAAAATCAGGCTGAAAGGTATATATGTGTACAAAAAGAGGGCTGTCAGGAGTTGTGTGGAAAAAGCTGGCTGGAGAAAAAATAAAGAGCTCCATTTTAGGTGGCTGAATTGGGAGTGATGGTGAGTTGTCCATATAGGAATATCAGTGGTCACATGGACAGATGGGGAGTTACTTCAAGAGGAAATGTGAGATCGAAATCCAGAACAGAGGCTAGGGCTGAAGTCATCTCTGCAGAGGGGAGAGTTGAGGCCATGAGCAATAAACCGGAATCACAGATCTCAGAACCATTCCACAACTGCAGCTCAGTCCCCTCCACATCCCTGCCAAGTCAGCATCTCTGCAGAGAAGGAACTTGCTACCTTCCTTGGGCTATCCCAAACAACTGGACTGTTAGAAAAACCTCACTTTCACCACCTGCCTTCATCTAAATCCCAAGATTATTTATAACAGTCTTAACAGCTGCTATATCTAGCACTGAACTATATTGGAGGTACTTAATGCTTCGTGCTTTGGAAGTGTAACTGTTAGAATGAACAAGCACAGTTTTCAAGCAGAGTGCAATCACGAAATAGCTTTGTCTTCATCCTTACTCTTAAGTTCCATCTAGTTACCAGAGTTATTGCAGTCTAGTTCATGTTAATAATGAAAACTCTGAACTTAATTCAAAGTACAGCTTATTTCCTTCCTCTTTCAAGCTTTTTTTGAGCTCTCACATTTGAGGAGGAGAGTGGTTGACTTCTCTCCTTATCTTGCTTCCTTCTCCTCCACTTCTCCCCACCCCAGGCAGATTGTGGCTTCTGGCCCATTCAATATTGGTGAAGGGGGCTTGTGAGAGAGTAGAGATACTTTGTCACATGGCCTTAGTAAACTCTGAGCTTGGTTGGGATTTGTGGCTGACTTTCATGCAGTGTTTTCAGGGGTCTTTCTTATCTGCAGTTCCCTTGCCTAGGTGCTTACGTCTCTGTCTTGCTGCTTTCATTACCTCCCTTGGTTCCCTTGGCCCATTGACCCTTTAGGTGGCCCTCTTGGCCAAAATTCCTAGAAAATGGCTTCTAGGTCAGGTGTAATCTGAGTACTCTTTAAGAGGCTAAGGTGGGAGGATTGCTTGGAGAGTTCGAGAACAGCATGAGCAAGAATGAGACCTGTCTACTAAGCCATGTACTAAGTTGTGTTAGGTGCCTGTAGTCCCAGCTACTCAGGAGTCCAAGGCAAGAGAATCACTTGAGCCCAAGAGTTGGAGGTTGGTGTGAGCTATGACGCTATAGCACTCTACTGAGAGTGACAAAGTGAGACTCTGTCTCAAAAAACAAAACAGAACAAAAAGAAAACTGGCTTGTAGTTGGCCTTCTCCCTGTGGGGCCCACATATAGTCTACAGGAAACACTTAGGCATCCTTTGGCCCATCACATTTTGGAAGTGCTGGCTATTTTAAGTGCAGCTCCCTAGCCAGTCTCAAGAGTTCTCCAACCCAGGACCCAACACCAGCCTTTGTGCTTGTGCAAGCTTCAGAGGGCGCAGACCAAGTTAATCTAGATGTTTTCTTATGGTTACTTGACTTGATCCAAGAAAGCTGAGACTTGTAAATGTTTGAAATCAGAAAGGAAGATGCTGAGAAGAGGGGAAGAGCTTTGAGATGCAAAAAAGGAAAAGGGGATTAGGCGAGAGAAGATGAAGTCAGAGGATGCTTGTCTATCTGGCTGGGAGAAAGCACAGATGAGCCTGTAGGAAGCTGTTGGTGGAGAAGACAGTTCACCGCCAGGCAAGAGCTAGAAAATGAGAGAAAGAGCTCCCAAGGGTAGTTGAGAAGGTTTGGACAACAGTTGTGATCACTGGGGCAAATGGGGAAAAATGAGAAAGGGATTGTGTGGTGGTCATGAGGGCCAAGTTGAAGTTCTGCAGTGTGTATTTGCTGTGTGTCTACATACTGGGTGTTTTGACAGCCCAGACCCTTGACCAAGGTCATGGATATACACCTGCCTGCATAGTCACATCCTGGAATACATAGATAAACACATAGATTTACAGAAGGAATTTTTTTTATTGATGTACAGTTACAGTAAACTAGTCTTCTGTGTTTAGTTTGGGTTTGACAATTTGTACCCTAATTACTACCACCCAAAACAAACTATAAAACATTATCCTTATTCCATAAAACATCTTTATGTTCCTTTCCACCAGTCTCCCAAGACACCTGTTTCCTGATTTCTGTTACCATAAATTTGTTTTGCCTATTCTTTATTGTATATGAAAATATACAAATACATTGACAACCCTGTGTTAGTCCATTTTTTGGTGCCAGAACAGAATACCTGAGACTGGGTAATTTATAAGGGAAAGAAGTTTATTTAAAGTTTAGTTAACTTGCAGTCTGGAGGCTAGAAAGTTCAAGATCGGGTAGCTGCACCTGATTGGCTTCTGGCAAGAGCCTCATTCTATATCATAACATGGCAGAGAAAAGGAAGGAAAATTCATGCTAAAGGGCAAAACACAAGAGGAAACCTTGTTTCATAACACATGCTGTCTTGAACACTAATCCATTCCTGCAAGAAAGACATTAATCCATCTTAATGGCCTAATCACCTCTTAAAGGCACCACCTCCCAATACCACCACATTGGGGACTGAGCCTTGACATGAGTATTTGGTGGAGACAAGCCATATCCAGATGGTAGTGCTTGCTCCTCACTGCACTCCCACACCCCCACAGCCCCACATCCGCTGACCTCTTTGTAACTTAGATCACAGTCAGGGGCTATCAATGATTTTGGTGTTGGGTGCATGTATTGTGCACTAACCTACCTTCTTTTCAACTGTAAAATCATGGATCAAGTGAAATACAAGTATTTTAAATCTTTCATATTCTTGGAGCAAAAAGCAGAATTAGAAAGGTTATTATTATTCATCCTTGCTTGGGGGTTTTATTTTTCTCTAGGTTCTCTAATTTTATGTGTGTGTGTGTGTGTGTGTGTGTGTGTGTTTTGGGGTTTTTTGAAACAGAGTCTCACTTTGTTGCCTTGGTAGAGTGCCATGGCATCACAGCTCATAGCAACTTCACTCTTGGGCTCAAGCAATTCACTTACCTCAGCCTCCCGAGTAGCTGGGATTATAGATGCCCACTACAATACCTGGCTAGTTTTTTAATTTTTTTTTAGTAGAGGCGGGGTCTCATTCTTGCTCTGGCTGGTCTTGAACTCGTGAGCTCAAGCAATCCACCCGCCTTGGCTTCCCAAAGTGCTAGGATTATAGGCGTGAGCCACCATGCCCTGCTGGGGATGTATATTTTAAAACAACTATATTTAAATAGCTTTAACATTTACTTGCGACTCAGATCGCAAAGTCTGAAAGTCAAAAGATTAGGCTTTCCAAGATATAGTCCAGAAGGGTAACTAGTAGGTGGTGACCTGGCCACTGCAGAGGCAGCAAAAAACTTCTGGCAAGAAGCTTCCAACAGCCAAAGGTCACTGGTAGCAGGAGATCTTAGTGTAGAGCAGGACCTGCAGTCATGCTCACCAGCCAGAAGCCTGGGAAGTAAGAGCAAAGCTGAGACTTGGTAAGGGCCATGCACCTGTGTCAAAGAAGCAGAAGGTGGGGCGTAAGTCCAACCAAGGAGCAGAGGAGAAGCAAACCCTGAGACAGAGCTGGAGGGGTGAGCCAGACATAGTGACCATGGTCTTTGGGAGACTGGGTTGTGGTTTTCCAACCCCTACCTTCATGACAGCTGAGTTGCTGCATGGGTAGGTCTGTCACAAGGATACTTCTTGGGGAAGAGTGGGCCTAGGTTTGGAGAATGGATGTGAAAGCAGGATCTAAGATAAGAATGTGGACAGCTGGGTCTAGGCTTCTGGTCCATTACCTGTTCCCTCCAAAAGCAGAGATGCTGGCAGTGACTAAGCAAAATTAGGAGGTTATGCTGGCTTAGGCCTCATTCTTCTTTCTTTCGTCTCTGCCAGTGTGACCTGGTGTCCTTCTGAGCTAAGAGATTTCAGATCTCTTCTGTTCTGGAGTGCTGCAGCCTGGGACTGTATTATCCAGCTTTGTCAAGGTTCAGGCCACAAAGAAGGTGTTAAGCAGGGATTGAGGAAAGACTATAGCAGGTCCCTTAAGATCCTAATCCTTGGGTAGCAGCACCACAGGCTCTGGTTTTTGGTCTGAGACTCTCCGAATGGCACTTTGTCTACCGGGATTATAGCTGTCTCAGGATTCTGGTTGAAGTTGAAAAGAAAGAGGGGGAAAGAGTGAAGAAACATTTATTTCCTAAGTTCCCACTAAGTGTTAGGCCTGGTGCTAAGTAGACAGTTTACATCCCTTAGCTCAATTGAACACTCCTAAAACCTTTCCAGCTGTGTTACTGCCTCAGGTGAGAGCACTAATGCTTATCACTGTGTCACCCTGGCACAGCCTGCGCTTCCCACCGAGAACCAGTGGGGTTGGGTGGCCTGTAGACTCTGACTTTTTTTTTTTTTTTGAGAGAGTCTCACTATGTCACCCTCAGTAGAGTGCTATGGCGTCACAGCTCACAGCAACCTCCTACTCTTGGGCTTAAGTGATTCTCTTGCCTCAGCCTCCCATGTAGCTGGGACTACAGGCGCCTGGCCATTTTCTTGTTGGAGTTCTCATTGTTGTTTTAGCTGGCCCGGGCTGGGTTCAAACCCACTAGTCTTGGTGTATGTGGCTGGCACCATAACCACTGTGTTATGGGTGCAGAGCCTTTTTCTTTTTCTTTTCTTTCTTTCTTTTTTTTTTTTTTTTTTTTGAGGCAGAGTTTCACTGTGTTATCCAGGCTGGAGTGCTGTGGCACAATCCTAGTCACAGTAACTTCAAGCTCTTGGGCTTAAGCAATCCTCCTGCTTCAGCCTCCTGAGCAGCTGGGACTATAGGCACCCACTGCAATACCCAGCTAATTTTTCTATTTTTAGTGGAGACAGGGTCTTGCTCTTGCTCAGGCTGGTCTTGAACTCCTGACCTCAAGGGATCCTCCCACCTAAACCTCCCGGAGTGCTAGGATTACAGGTGTGAGTCACCCTGACTCTTACTTGTGTCATCCTCTGCTGGTCCCTAGGACTCTAAAGTGAAGTATAGAGGCTTATCAACAGGTTTCTCTTATTCATCAGCAGCAAAATGCCCATCAATTGGGTTGACCTGGACTATCTGGAGGTGTGGGATGGCATGGCAGCTGAGCACTGGGCCAAGTTTCCAGGGAGACAGACTGAGAAGTCTGTGGTCAGGCCCAGCCTCTGACAACTCCACCAGGATGGAAGGCCCCAGGGAGGCAGGGAGAGGAGCTGGATCTGGCTGGCTTCCCCCCTAGTTTCATGCTCTGGGACCCCAGTGAAACCTTTATTCCTAATTGGCCGTTTTCCCCCAAATACAGACATGTGCTCTCACTGAAGGGGTGTTCACTAGGGTGTTCCACCTACTTCCAAATAGCTCTAGGCTGACTGAGAGAGGGAGCCACCCATGAGCTCCTGGTTTGAAGGTCACACAGATCATCTCATAGAGGGCGAAGGACCTGCCTACTGGGGTGGGTGTTCAGAGGTAAGGATATGCTTTCTGGACAGAGTGGTTTTGCTTGCCACTTAAAGCTGTGTAGAGGCCAGGTGCAGTGGTTCACTCTGGGAGGCCAAGGCAGAAGTATTACTTGAGGTTAGGAGTAAATCTAACCCATAAATCTATTAAAAACAAAAAATTAAATTAGCCTGGGCCTTGTGGTGGATACCTATAGTCCCAGCTACTCAGGAGGCTGATGCAGGAGATTGCTTGAGCCCAGGAATTGGAGCTTGTGTGAGCTAGGATTGTGCCATGGCACTCTAGCCTGGGTGACAGAGCAAGACTCTGTCTCAAAACAAAAACAAACAAACAAGCAAACAAACTAAAGAAATACTGTGTGGATTTCCCAGATGGATCAGTTCATGGGAAGATCCATTTCTCACTTCCATCAATCTGGATCTCCAAAAAGTTACTTTCTCTGACTCCTCTCTACCTGCCTGTCCATCCCCCCTTAGACAAACCATTGTACTAAATGTCCTGAGTCTCTTGATCTGTGCTGTGTGGAGAGCCCAGCTTTAACCATTTTGACTCTATATTGAACAAGTCACTAGGAAAATGAGGTTTGGTAGAAATAACCAATATAAAGGAACCTCAGAATGGCAGAAACTATGCTTGGAAAACTTGATATGATAAAAATCTGATTAAGGAACCAAATATTTATTGTAAAAAAATTCACGTGGAAAAGACTTGATCTTGGGGAAAAAAAAACAAGATGGTTAATGAAAGTGAAAAAAATTGAAATTGGTTAATTGTGAAATATAGAAAACTTATTAAGGAATTAAACTGGCTTAATGGAATTCAGTAAGGAAAGTAATTTTGGCCAAGTCTCATCTATATTAGCTTAATGTTCTATATAAATAAAGCATGATGTTGGAATATTCTTAGGGCCCAAATGGTAGAGCCAAGGACATCTAAACTCTTCAGTTCTGGGAAGTGCGGAACTTCCTCCATCCTCAACTTGCCCAGGATAGTGGTGTCCAATATCAGTTCACATCTCTGCTCAGGGATGCACCTGCCTCAGAGTTGGAGGACTCTGAGAAGGAGAAAGACTCTGAGGACTCTGAGGCAGGTACATTTGGGGACTTCTTCCTGCCCCCTATACTTTTTTTTTTTAATTGTTTGGGATTCATTGAGGGTACAAGAATTAGGTTATACTGATTGCATTTGTTAGGTAAAGTCCCTCTTATAATTGTGGAGACTGAAAATAAACAAGCAATCAAATGCCACAATGATGTCAGATGATGGTCAGTGACATGAACCATCAAAGCTAAACATTTTATTCTATTATGAATAATAGCAAGTGAAAGTTATAGAAATCTAAAAGATGAATTTGAAAATTTTGTGGAATATTGCAGAATTATGAAAGGATTAGTGTTTTGTATATTCTGGTAATAAAATAATTATATTTCAAAAAAAAATTGGGGAGTCATTGATGTGAGTGGTATTCAAGGAATCGGATGAATCACCAAGTCTGTAAGTCTTAGCATCATGGTTCTCTCTCTGTCTCTCTCTCTTTTTTTTTTTTTTTTTTTTTTTTTTGCAGTTTTAGGCCGGGGCTGCGTTTGAACCTGCCACCTCCAGTGTATGGGGCCGGTGCCCTACTTGTTTGAGCCATAGGCACCGCCCAGCATCATGGTTCTCAACCTGGGGGGATTTTGTCTCCTTCTTCCAGGAGACACTTAGCAGTATCTGGAGACATTTTTTGTTGTTACAGCTCAGTGGGAGTTGCAACTTGCATACAGGGATTGCTGCTAAACATCCTGAGATGCTTAGGCCAGTTCCCTACAACAGAGTGACCTGGGCCCAAATGTGAATGGTGCCAAGGTCCAGAAACCCTGTCCTAGAGTGAGAGTAGAGGTAGAGAAGAAAAAATGGCACCTAAGCTCTTGGGCACTCTCGCAGGAACAACTGGAGTCTTCAGCAAAGGTGGGAGGGGAACAGTTTGAGAGAGGAGAGGGAAGCTTGGAGAAGGTGTATCCTGGGAGAGGAGCATGTAGAGGAAGGAGTGCTTTACTGTGTTTCATGCTAAGAGACTGAATCATTTGAGCACACGGGAAAGTGACCAATGGCTTAGGCAAGATGGACATTGACAATGACCTTGATAAGAGAAGTTTGGTGGGGTTTGAAGCTCCACAAGAGAAGATTAAGCTAATAGCTGGCACTTCTTGAGCACTTCCTCACCTCTAAGAATGCCTTACAAGTGCAACTTCATTAATCTACTCACAACAGGCAGGCTCTATAATCCCATTTGACAGAGGTGGCAATGCTATGATTACCCCCATTTTACAGAGGTGGAAACAGGCAGAGAGAGGCTAATACTCTCCATAGTTAGGTGGCAGAGCCAGGACTCAGACCTAAGAGAGTTTGACTCCAAAGTCCACATTACTGGAGGTGAGAAAGTGGAGGCAGTGACTAAACCAGCCTTATGCTGGTAGGAGAACAGATAGCTACAAGAGGATGTTTTCTTGCTGTTCCAACTGATCCATGTGCAGGCTGAAATTGATGATGTTGCAGGGAGGTGCTGAGAAGTGTAGTCTTTGAAGAGGTGAGATGGATCTGAGGTTTAAGTTGAGGTGTTGTCTTTTCCCAGGAGAATTGTTCTGGTAACTCTCAAGTGGAGCCTAATTCTTTTGAGCAATAAAACTCTTGGACTCAACTTCTCCCCAACCTGCCCCCTGATGGTTCTCCCTGTAGCTCCACTACAGGAAGCTGCGGCATAAGCCTGGACCCTCCCAGAAACAGTTGTGCTCAGGAAGCAGTGCCCAAGAGCAGCCATCAGTATATGTCAGCAATTCTCCACCTGACAGTGACTGTTGGCCTTCCTGGTGTCTGCACTAATCCCTCTCCAGCCTACCTGGTGGCAAGCACTTAGCAGCACCACTCCTGGCTCCTCTGAACTCTTTCAGGTCCTGTGTGTGCTCCTGCTCCTGGGAGAAGTTCTTGTCTTCTGCTTCACCTTCTCTCCCACCTTCTCTTGCTCAGCCTCTGGTCTCAGGTTAGCAGTCTCATCCTCAGACAGCCTTTGTCTAGCTCCTCCAACTGGATTAGAGCCTCCAGTTAGCTACAGCTATGACAGTGGATCCTAACTCTTTGATTATGCTCTTTCTGTTTGCAATTTTTTTCCCTCAGTGTCTACCTTCCATGCCACACTGTATCCTCCATGAAGGTAGATCTTGTTTACCACAGGTATTTCCAGTGCCTGGCATATAGTCCGTGCTCGGTAATTATTTGCTAAATTAACAAATGGACTGGTGACTATTTTACAGCCTACCCTATATTTACATGGCTTATGGCTCAGGGATTTCATATTCAATATTCTCCTCTGCACACATTTTGTTATGAATTTTTGAAGCCTTCCTGAATTCTTATGTGATTGCTTTCATTTTTGTTTGAAGATCTGTTAAGAAAGTTTAATTCAGTATCTTACTTCGTGGGCATTCATCTAAAAGAAATATATTAAGCTTGCATATTATTGATTCTTTCCAGCAGGATGGCTGATTTGGTTTTATGTGAACCAACTGAGCTTTACAACATCTTGAATCAGGTCACAAAACTATCCAGATTAACTGAACCCAACTATCTCTGCTTATTGGGTAAGTACTTACTAAAAAGTATGTTGAAGGCTCAGCACTTGTAGCACAGCCACATGCATGGAGGCTGGCAGTTTTGAACCCAGCCCGGGCCAGATAAACAACAATGACAACTGCAACAAAAAAAAAGTCAGGTGTTGTGGCAGGCGCCTATAATTCCAGCTACTTGGGAGGCAAGAGAGTTGCTGAAGCCCAAGAGTTTGAGGTTGTTGTGAGCTGTCATGCCATGGGCATTCTACCAAGGGTGACATAGTGAGACTCTGTCTAAAAAAAAAAAAAAAAAAAAAAAGGTCAGCGCCTGTGGCTCAAAGGAGTAGGGTGCCAGCCCCATATGCCGGAGGTGGCAGGTTCAAACCCAGCCCTGGCCAAAAACTGCAAAAAAAAAGTATGTTGAACACTACATTCTTTAAACATTTCTAATGAATTAACCAACATTTGGAAGAGGGGAATAAATGATTTTAGAAAGCTGTTGGGCTCTTGACCTTTATACTATGACTTATAAATCATCCCAGATTAAATCTAGAAGAGAAATTCTCAGAAGACTTGTGTTCTAAGTCATCTTGTTATGGTTTTCAGTGACTTTTTTTTTTTTTTTTTTTTTTGCAGTTTTTGGCTGGGGCCACGTTTGAACCCACCATCTCCGGTATATGGGGCTGGCGCCCTTTTCCTTTGAGCCACAGGTGCCGCCCTTCAGTGACATTTTCTAAAAATATAATAAGCATATTGTAACTAATAAGCACTCATGTGCCCACCATCGAGATTAGGTATAATAAAAATGTTACAGACAGAGGCAGCCTTTTCTTTTGGTATTCTATCCTGCTGGCATTCCTTTCTTTCCTCAAAGATGACTGCTTCTGTATTTTTACACTTTTGCTTTATATGCAGGTATCCCAAAATATTATGTGTGATTTAAACATTTACACAAATAGTACCATTGTCTACAGTCATTTTACAACTTGCTTTTTTTTTTGCTTAAAATTATATTTTTGAGATTTCCCCATGTTTTATGTGAATATCTAGTTAATTTATTTTGTTAGTTGGAATGTATATCCACTCCCAGTTGATTGAAGAGTGTTGCTTGCATTGTGTTGCTATTATAAACAATGCTGCAATGAACTACTTCATGCAGCTCTCCTATCAGTGTGTGCAAGGGTTTCTTCAGGATACATATGTAGACATGAAATTAGCAAAGTTAGCTTCACTACATTATTGTCAAATTGCCCTCCAAAGAGATGGTGTCAATTTACAATCCCATCAGCAGTGTAAGAAATATACTTTCCAATACCTCGTTTTGTCAGCTTATAATACTTTTGTACTCTGGGTATAAAATTGTATTGTGATTTAATTTTTATTTCTCTAATTGTTAATAGGATTGAGCATCTTTTCATGTTTATTGGCCATTGTGGTTTCCTCTTCTGTGAAGTACCTATTAATATTTCTCTACTTTTCTCTTGGGTCATTTGTCTCTTACTGATTTGTAGGATGTTCCATGTTCCAACTTTAAAGATCAACACCTTACCTTCTGTCCTAGCATGGGCATTCAAACCTCAGATCTTAGGTTCTAGAGTCTGAGTTTGGGTCTAAAATTCAGGGAGGCATTCAGCTTTAATTTTAACTTTGGTTTGATTTCTCCCTTCCCTCCCCTTTTGGATCTTACAGATGTCAATGAGAAAGAAACCAAATTCTGTAAAATAATTTAAAGAGGTTTATTCTGAGCTGTATGTTTGTGATCATTGCCTGGAGAGCCACGCCCAAGAAGTGTTGGGTTATAGTTTGGTTTTATACATTTCAGGGAGACAGAAATTATGTGTAAAGTCATACATCAATACATAAAGGTATACATTGGTTTAGCTCAAAAAGGCAGGATATCCTGAAGCAAGCCATTACAGGTTATAGGTAGGTTTAAAGGTTCTCTAACTTGTAATTGGTTGAAGAAATGAAGCTTTGTCTGAACTTAGGCTTAGAATGTTTTAAGGTAAGGAAATTAGTTAATGAGAGACAAGCCAGTGGAAATAGATTGGACATATATCCAAACTCAAGTGATCTGTTAGGTAAATTGATAACCTGCCTTCAAGTGTAGTTTAAGCTTTGTCTTAGGCCTTAGACTTAGTCCTGTTAATGAGTTACAAAGGATATCTCCAAGAACGGAGGGTGGCATAATGGGGCAGATCTAACTTTTCTTCTCATGGCCAACTCAGCTTTAGGGTATTTCTGGGGTCCTCTTGGCCAAGAGGGATCCATTTAGTCAGCTGGAATGACTCAAGGTTTTATTTTAGTTCACACAGAAAATTCCTTCTAAATCAGAGATACAAAGTCTCACTCTCCTTAAGAGAATGTGCAGGTATGGGTATGATGGGGCAGAGGGAGTCCTATTGTAGGCAGCCTGGAGTAGTAAACCAGACAGCTCAAGTTTGACCTGAAAGTAACTATCACCTAACTGTCAAACAAATAGATGTTGATGTAAGTACTGTAAGTAATTTGGTCATGTGTCCCTTTACAAATATAATTCTTAGTTAAATACTTTTCCTTTCCAGATGTTCGTTCCAAACGGGAGTATGATGAAAGCCATGTGATTACAGCCCTTCGAGTGAAGAAGGTATGCCGCTGAGTCGGAGTCTGGGGCAGGTTGATTGATTAACTTGCAGGAGTGAGGAAGAATAGGAGGTTTTATCCTAACTCCAAGAGTTGACACCTACTATGGAACACTGTGGGAAGCAGAGGCAGACATTCCCTAAGGTGTTCAACTCCCCTATCATTGGGACAGTAGCTCCATTCAACAAATATTGATCTAATTCCTTGATGTGCCAGACCCTAGGGGTACAGCGAAAGGCAAAATGCCCTTAGGGCATTGTTTGTGCCCTCCTGGAGCTTCTATTCTACTCAGTAAACAGAGGACAAACTGTAGAGATATTTACTGTAACCCAAAGCTGAAAGCCCCCCTCTTTTCCTTCCCATCTTCCTTCCCCATTCTAACAGGTGGATGGAGCCCTGTGTACAATCACCATGGCCCCCTCCTGCAGTGGGGCCTTTTTCTCCACCCCTCCAGGTGCCTTCTCTCTCAGGTCCTTGTCCAGCTAGGCAGCCTTCACTCAGGAGCCATCTCTAGGCTCTGCACTCTCTGACCACGTTCTCTGTCCTTGACTTGGAGGTTCTCTCTCACCTCTCGGTTTCGTCTCTATCTCTTTGGTCAGCTGCATTTTCTTCTGCTGCTGCCCAAAGATAACCCCTGGACTGTCTTCAGTCTCCTTCCTGTCTGGACTTTCTTGACAGAGATTGCACCCAGGCTTGTAGCTTCCAGAATGTATGCATGTGCAGTTACTGGGCCTGAAAAGTTTCTTCTAAAATTTTGTCTTGCAAAACTCTCTCCCACCCCCATGCCCACTGCCATTGTGTTGTAGTGCACCCCAGCTCTGGCTCTTTCCCTACACATAATTTGGCAGGGAATGTGGGCCCTGGCTTGAATACTTTTTCAGGGTGAGCTTGCTGCTTAACAGCCCTGCCCTCTGATTTCTCTGTCCCAGTCAATCATTATCTGCTTTTTGTTTTCTCCTTGGATTTTCAATTCTAGCTTCATACTCTAGCTCTTAACCCCCATTTCAGGTCTATTTCTGCCTTTTGCAACCTCCTCGGAGCCCCTCATGATGTAGGGGCCTCACTCCCCATTCAGCTCTTAAGCCTATATATTCCTTTGATTCTGGCAGCATCCCTAGCCCTGGGAAAGAGACATTCTCTCTACCTCAGCTCCTCTGCATCACTCATTCAGGTTGAAACCTCTTACCTCCCCTCCCTGTCTGTTAGCTGAGGCCTTCAGGGAGTACCTGGGCCCAGCAGGGTGTAAAGCCTCTCAACTCAGAGTTCATAGCCTGTTTGGATCCAATTCCACCTTCTGTAGCCTTGTGTCCAGCACGCTATCACCCTTACCTGACACCTAAACAGCATTGTGCTGCCATGTTTCCTGGGTACTGAGCTGCACATATTTCCTTCACACTTTGACTTTTTTTGAAATTGGAATACATCTGTTGTCAGCACGTGCCACCCTCTTTGGAGGGGAATGCCTTTTCTCTGATCTGAAATAATATCCACAACCCTGGCCACAGTGACTGACCATGGGTCTGGGGTGAAAACTGAGGCAATCAGCGTTGGAATTAGAGAAGGGTACCTCTTTCCAACCTGGTAGTGGGGTTTGCAAGATGAGAATACGAGCCTTGCTGGTGGCTGTGCTCAGAAGAAGGTTATCTGAGGAGGGGAGGTCAGCATGTGGGGGGAAGCAGAGAGGAGGGGAGCCCAAGAGAGGTCTGGGCTTTAGGAGTCCAACTTTAGGTTTTCCTTGAAACCACTTGCACCCTGCTATGCCTAGAGTCTTGTTATATGCCATTATACCCCTCTTTTTGTGCATAATCCTGATTACTATTATTATTAAATTGGTAGCACATGTCATAATGACGCCTTAAAATCTGGCAAATAGGGCAGCGCCTGTGGCTCAGTGGATAGGACGCTGGCCCCATATACCGATGGTGGCAGGTTCAAACCCGGCCCCGGCCAAACTGCAACAAAACAATAGCCGGGCGTTGTGGTAGGTGTCTGTAGTCCCAGCTACTCAGGAGGCTGAGGCAAGAGAATTGCCTAAGTCCAGGAGTTGAAGGTTGCTGTGAGCTAGGTGACGCCATAGCACTCTGCAGAGGGCAATAAACTGTCTCTATAAAAAATAAAATAAAATAAAATAAAAAATAAAATAAATCTGGTAAATACAATACATGTGGCTCCCTTTACATACTGTGCTTTCGGGCCTCCAGACCTTTGCTCTGAGTACAGGGATATGTCTGCTTTACTTGCTGTATCTTAGATGCTTTTCTGTCCTCAGGGACTAGTAAGTGCTTAGTACATATTTGTTGACTACAACAAATGACTGGAAGCTGCTCCTTCTGCACAGAACACTCTCCCAGCCTCATCCAGCTGGCAAATTTCCTTGTAGTCTCATCTTCAATGTCTCTTGCTCCATGCAGCCTTTCTGAGTCCTCCAGGCCAACTTAAGTATTTCTCTTCTTTGAACCTCTCTATTCCAGAGCCTAGCACAGCATGGCTGCGAAGTTGGTGCCCAGTGAACGTTTATTGAATAAACAAGAGAATGTCCAGCCACATTTCTTCCTGCTTACCTACCTGTTCCAGCCTCTGTGGGCTGGTCACATCTCTACCTCTCTATACCTTGCTGGGGCTCTTCTCCTTCTTCTTCCTCAGTACCTCTGTCAATCCTACTTAACCTCTGAGTGCCAGCTCATTGGTGTCTTCTTAAACTCTCTCCTAATTCCTTTAGACAAAAAAGATTTCTCCTCTTTGAGTCACAGAGAACCTCCTTGGTCTGTTACTTCCATGGTCCTTATCTTACTGCCATGAAGTAGTAGATTTGCACCTGCAGGTCCTCTGTCAGAGTCTCTAGATTAGGGACAGAGTTAGGCTCAGTTTTCCCTGAGCCATGGCGGTTTGCGGGGAGCAATGTGAACAAGAGAGGACTAGAGTCTCAGCTGCCTCAGCTGCCACCCAGCCAGGCCTCCTGGAGCTGTAAATCAACTGTTAGAGTCCTGTGTAGTTCTAGTACTGTCAGATTGCATCTCCTTCCTAGGTTACCTGTGGCTAAAGACACAGTTGGCATCTGTTGTTCTTGCCCTTGAGATCTATTGTTACAGTGACTTGGCTACTTCTTGACTACCACTCACTAACTCCTCTCTACTTCATGGGTTCTATTTGCCCATTCATTTGTTTAACCATATTTATGCCCACTATGTGCCAGACACTTTATAGAACCTGGGAATACATCAGTAACTTAAAAAAGGACAAAAATCTCTACTCTTACAGAATTTACATTTGATCATATGGTCTGCCCCAGCAAGGTATAGAGACCCCACGGAGGGTCTGCTTGCTCATGACGTTTGCCCAGGCCTTCTGCTTACTGCCCTCTTTATGGGAGTTTTTGGATCCAGTCCCCATGCCCTCTGACAGAAGCTGTCACTAATCCAGCTGGCCACGGTTGCCCTGATGCCAAGACACCTAATAAGCTGTGGGAAGTCAGGAGTCCAGTTGTTCTTGGCCAAGTACTTATCTCTGTGCCAATCCGCTGCGGTCAGCTTTTCACAGAAGGGGGTGCAGGTGTGGAAGATGTTTGGGATTTAAGACTCTCAGGTCCGCCTCCCAGTGGTCACACCCCAGGCTTCCATGCCTCAGTATGTAGACAGGGGGAAGTGCAGTCCTGGTGCCTCCCAGTGCTGCTGTGCAGGGAACGCTTGCTTAACAGAACCCACCCACAACCTGGCCTCTTTTGTGGCTTCCCTAGAGGGGGAATGAATATCTTATCCCAAAGTCTGTGGATCTGGAGTGTGTAAAGTACTGTGTAGTGTATGATTACAACAGCTGCGCTGTGGAGGTGTCCTTAAACGATGACAATGATGACAATCGCAACAATGACAACAATCGCAACGATGACAACAATCACAACAATGACAATGACACCTCTGATTCTGGCCAAGGTGAGTTTTTACAACAGCAACAAGAATAATAGTTAACAGTTGCTGAATTCTTTTGCCTTGTTCTAGGAGTGATAAAGTCAAGTGCTTCACCTTTGTCCATTCACATAGAATAACCATACTAGTCTGGTGATGTCATGAGCTATGAGGGGTCTGAGATCTCACCCTCTCTGAAAGAGAACAAGTGAGCCTGCCACAGTTTCTTGGATACTGGCAGAGACATAAGACTCCTGAGTCAAAGACAAAGGACTTCATTATACAGAGAAAAAGAATTAGCCAGAATGTTATTATTTTCTTCCACTGGTTTTCCAAGCCCCAATTCATATTCTCTCTATCTTTTGAGGGGATATAGTCTTGCTAGAGTATAGTGGTATAATCATAGCTCACTGCAACCTCAAACACCTGGGCGATCAGGAGTAGCTGCATTACCACACCTCTTTCAGTCTCCTGAGTAGTTGCACAACCACACCCAGCTAAGTTTTTCTACTTTTTGTAGAGATAGGGGTATCTCTCTCTGCTGCCCAGGCTGGTCTTGAACTCTTGGCCTCAAGTGATCCTCCCACCTAGGCCTTCCAAAGTACTAGGATTATAGGAATAAGCTACCATGCTTGGCCTCAAGCCTCAATTCTCATAGGGTGACAGGAAGAGGGCCAGGTGACACCTATATACACAGCAGGCTACATTATAGAAGAGCCCAGAGCTTAAGGGGCCCTAATCTTTTATAATAAGCAGAAAAGAGGGAAAAACCTATCTTCCAAGATTATTATATACAGTAGAACCTCTCTAAGTTGACTGTAACAAACTGATTAACACATGGAGATGGCCAACATAAGGAACTAGGCCTCCTATACTGCTGCATACATGTGGTGCATTTCCACTCTATGAAAATTAGGTCAATTGAAGGAGGTGGTCAAAGTAGGGAGGTGATCAATTATGGAGGCTGTAGTGTATCTTGAAAACATAATTTGCAACAAAGGAAGCCATTGCCTTTCTTTGTTCTTTTTTGGAGTGTGTGAGGCCATGGTGAATTATCTAACATATAACACTGCCCATGTTTTAAGGATGGGGAAACTGAGTCCTGGAAGGATGAAGTAACTCACCCAAGATCTCCCACCTAGGGAATTAGTTATCTATTGCTGGGTAACAAATTATGCCCAAACTCAGCAACTGAAAACAATGTGCAGTAATTGCCTCACAGTTTCTGTGGGTCTAGAATTCAGGAGCAGCTTAGCTGGGAGGTTCAGGTACAGGGTTTCTCTTAAGGTTGTCATCAAGTGGGGCTGTTGTCATCTGACAGTTTGGGCCAGGGTGACCATCCAAGAGGACTCACTAAGCTGGCTATAGCAGTGAGGCCTCAGTTTTATTCTGACTGTTGGCAGATGCCTCAGTTTCTTGCCATATAGACCTTTTCATGAGACAGCTGGGATGACTCACATATGACAGCTGATTTCCCCCAGAGAAAGTGACCTGAGCAAGAAGGGAGAACAATGGGGAAGCCATATGCCTTTTATGACTTTGTCGTGAGACTTACACACAGTTACCTCTGCAACATCCTATTTATTAGAACCAGCTCATTAAGTCTAGTTCATCCTTGTGGAGAGGGCAGTTAGGCTTGACCTTTTAAAGGGAGGCCTTTGAAAGAATGGACATTTTTTTTTTTTTTTTTTACTATTGTTGGGGATTCATTGAGGGTACAAAGAACAAGGTTACATTGATTGCATTTGTTAGGTAAAGTCCCTCTTATAACTGTGTCCCACCCCCAAAAGGTGTGTCACACACTGTGACCCCCACCCCCTCCCTCTTTTTGTGCTCCCCTTCCCTCACCCCTCTCTCCTTTCCTCTCTCTACTCTCCCCTTCCTCCACCCCTCTCTCCTTCCCTCTCTTTCTTCTTCCCTTTCCCCACTCTTCCTTTCTTGCCTTTCTCTGCTCTCCCCTTCTCCCAACCCCCACCACATACTAATTCATTAATTGTCCTCATATTAGTATTGAGTACATGGGATTCATGCTTCTCCATTCTTGTGATGCTTTACTAAGAAGAATGGATTCTATTTCCATCCAGGTTAATACAAAAGATGTAAAGTCTCCATCTATTAATATTTTAATGGCTGAATAATATTCCATGGTATACAGACATCACAGCTTATTAATCCATTCCTGGATTGGTGGACATTTAGGCTCTTTCCATATTTTGGCAATTGTAAATTGAGCTGCAATAAACAGTGTAGTGCAAGTGTCATTATGGTAAAAGGATTTTTTTCCTTCTGTGTAGATGCCCAGTAATGGGATTGCAGTATCAAATGGGAGGTCTAGTTTGAATTCTTTGAGGATTTCTCCATATATCCTTCCAAAAAGGTTGTATTAGTCTGTAGTCCCACCAGCAGTGTAAAAGTGTTCCCTTCTCTGCACATCTACGCCAGCATCTGCAGTTTTGAGATTTTGTGATGTGGGCCATTCTTGCTGGGGTTAGATGAAATCTCAGGGTGGTTTTGATTTGCATTTCTCCAATATTTAGAGACAATGTTTGGACATTTTTGAAGTGGCAAGGGCAGGATTCAAACCCAGGTTAAAGTGTGGTCAGTTCCAGTTTGCTCCATTGAACCCTGAGACTTTTGTGTTCTCCATGTAGTGCCTAATTTTGGGCTGACTGCCCCTGACTTTTGGCATGGGGGGGGTTTTCCTGTGACTCAGTGGCTAATTATTGATAACGTGCGGGTGTAGTTGCAGAAGCCCATTCACACTGCCCACCATTGGGTGGTGCTAAGTTCCTACCTTTCATAAATCCTGCTGTCTGGACTTCCTTCCCAGGAGGTGCTTTGCCAGAAAATTGTCTCTTCTTCCCTAAGCTCATTCTGTTGGGCAATGGTCTGGGGTGGGATTGTAGGCTGGCACCTAGGAAAGGGTGCTCAATAAAGACAACCCTTTCCCATTCCATAAATGACCTCCCTGTGCTATGGGACCCTCATTTTCAGGAAACCATGATCATACAACTTGTCCACTTAAAGTAAATTTTCTTGTTTAAAATGGCAAATGCTGGCTTAGCACCCATAGCACAGTGGTGCCACATAAACCAAGGCTGACGGGTTTAAACCAGCCTGGGCCAGCTAAACAATGACAACTGAACAAAAAATAGCTGGGCGTTGTGGCAGGCGCCTGTAGTCTCAGCTACTTGGGAGGCTGAGGCAAGAGAATCACTTAAGCCCAAGAGTTTGAGGTTGCTGTGAGCTGGGACACCACAGCACTCTACTAGGGGCAACATAGTTAGACTCTGTCTCAAAAAAATTAATAAAATAAAATAGCAAATGTAAACTCTTTGGGATACAAAACCATCTGAAAGTTTCTATCACTACCCCCTTCTACTTTCAATGGTTAAATACCCATTTCCTCAATACCCAAGGAAATATGGGTGGGGGAGCCTTTTTTTACCACCTAGCAGCAAGCATAAGATGTCCTTTCCTGCTAGCCCCCAGATGAGGTGTAGTGCAGCCTGAGCGGCTTTGGCCATGAGTCTCTGTCCTTGGTAGAACTAGCTGAAATCCCAAGGATGGTGGACGTCATGAGCTTCTCTGCATCTGGATTTCATGGCAGCTGCTCAGGGGAACTCAGCCCTGTGCCATCCTGCCCAGGTGCCCCACCTGTAATTTACAAGGGTTACTAATCTCCAGGCCCCACTGAATCTCCCCTTGGTCTCCATGTCAGGATGACCCACCCACCTTCTCTGCCATGGGGGCCTCAGAATGCCTCTTGGGAAATGGGACACAGCTGTTTTCAGCCACTCACCACCATCTGCAGCCTGTGTCTCCCTCCTCAGCTGGGTCTTTCTTCTTAGGCACCCAGTGTCTTCCCTGTCTTGACCTCTAATATTTTCTCTCCAAACACTCCCCTTTTATGAGAGAGGTTTCTCTTGTGTTAAATCATCCTTCCTTACAACAAACAAAATGGATTATAGACCCCCAAGCCAGGCTTTGACATCTGAGGGGAAGCTTTGGGAATTTGGGGATTCTTTTTCTCCCTCTCAGCAAAGCTTGACTCTCATGACAATTGGCTAGCTGAGAACACATCATAATTTAACTTAAAGCTCTCCCCTCCCCCAGCATGGACCTCTTGTGGTGGGTGATGTCCTCCCTCTCCATGAAGCGTTAGGCGCCCAAGTGTAGAGCGTGGGAAACCTCATGTCAATGGGAAACTCAGGATGAATGGGAAGAAACATTTGAATTTAGTTCCAAAAATCTTAGCTCTATTATATCCTTCCTTTAGAAAACCTCTACTTTCCCATAAGGGCTTATTACTGCTGTTGAGATGCATCCCCTTCTAAGAAAGCAGAGCCTGACCTCCCCGGATGTCTTTGGCAGGGTAGCCTGGGCTCTGCCATAGTCCCCAACTGTCCCCTGGGAAATTGGTCTTCCTCTGGCACTGCCTGTCATCCCTGAGTGTGAATAGGACTCTAGTGGGTCTTGTGACAACAGTGGGGAAGCAGCTGTCTGGCCTAAAGGCAGCAGCAGTGTGGCCTCCCCTGTCCCCCTCCTTCCTTGGACCTTCTAGCCTCTTGCTCATGAGAGATATTGCTGGTGCCGTGAGACCTGTTGGCTTGACTCACTGACTTCTGAGCAGATCATCCCACTGGGTTGTGGCTCCTGTTCTCTCTCAGCTAGCTACAGAATACAGACTCTTCCTCTGAATGCAGCTACTCAGACAGGTCCTAGGCCACTTATGTCCTCAGCAGCCTCTGCTAGAACTGTCCTTGTATCCTGGAACAATATTTTATATTGAAGTCAGAGTCCATGTCTTTCCCTTTCTGCTTTTAATTGGCTCTCCTGATCCCACTTCTGGGCCAAATCCTCTGCATATATGGCTTAGCCTTAATTATGCAAACTTCCTGTCCCATATCTAATTTGCATGCCATCTAATAATGATTCTGTAGATCAGTGAAGGGCTTTAAGATTTAACTGAGGTTAAAACCACAATGAGGTATTACCTCATACCCACCAGGGTGGCCATAATGATAAAAGACAGTATCTGTAAAATGGTACAGCTATTATGGAAAACAATTTTGTGTATCTTCGTAAGGTTAAGGTATATACACAAAAGAAGTAAAAACATACCCCTATAAAAACTTGTACATGAATGTTCACGGCAGCATTATTCATAATAGCCCCAAAGTGGAAACAACCCAATGTCTATCAGTAGATGAACAAGCAGATAAGAACAGGTAAGACAGGATAAGAAAGCTGGGCTCAGTGGGTAGGGAGCGGCCACATATATCAGGGCTGGAGGGTTTAAACCTGGCCCAGGGCTGACAACTACAACCAAAAAGTAGCTGAGCGTTGTGGCAGGTGCCTGTAGTCCCAGCTACTTGGGAGGCTGAGGCAAGAGAATCTCTTAAGCCCAAGAGTTTGAGGTTGCTGTGAGCTGTAACTCCAGGGCTCTCTACTGAGGGCAACAGTGTGAGACTCTGTCTCAAAAAACAAAAAAAGGCAGGATAAGAACAGAATGTGGTCTGTTCACACAATGGGATATTATTTAGCCATAAAAAGGATGATATACTGATACCTGCTGTAACACAGATGAGCATTGAAGACATTAGGGTAAGCGATAAAAGCCAGATACACAATACCACATGTTAATTATGGTTCTACTTATATGAAATGTCCAGAATAGACAAATCCTTATAAATTAGTGCTGAGAATTTGGGGGGCGGTGGGGGAGTGACTGCTGACTGGTATAGGGGCTCTTTTAAATGTTCTAAAATGGATTGTGGTGATGGTTGCAAAACTCTGAATATACTAAACACCCTTGAATCGTGCACTTTAAATAACTGAATTGTATGGCATACAACATATGGCGTACAACATGTGGCATACATATGGTGTATACATATATATCTCAGAGCTTACAGGAAAACAATCAACTTGGTGAGTTGCTTTTTAAATTTTAATTGTAACACTCATCTCTGTTTATGCTTGCTTTAGCTTTCTAAATAATTGCTTTTCAGAGGAAAGTGGCTACCCACCCCAGCACTAGACAAATGGTGAGCACATGGGGGACATTCATCTCTTTGGTCTTCTCTCTTAGAGATAGGGTCTGGTGCTGCCATTGAGTATGGCAAGATCCTGACCCAGCTCACCCGCCACCCTGTTTACATCCTGAAAGGGGGCTACGAGCGCTTCTCAGCCATGTATCACTTCTTCCGAACCCAGAAGATCATCTGGATGCCTCAGGTAAGGAGGGTGCTGGGTGAGTTCAAATGGGAATATGGTCCAGGACACTGAGGAGTGGGTGGCCGAGGGCATGGAAAGGACCCAGGGGACACGGAGGAGACTCCACTGCAGAAATGAATAGCCAGGGGCCTGGTTCTTCATAATGAATTCTTACCTGTCAAAGCCAGGCCTGGGACCAGTTCATAGGGCTGGGCACCTAGGGGAGTTCTGGAGGGAAGGCTGTACAGTCAGATAGGCTTGGACTACCTCTCCATTCTTGGCCTTCTGGTTCCACAAGCAAGATCCAGGGGATACAAAAAGGGGTGAGAAAACAGTCCCTGCCTGGGAGTAGTTCATTGTCTATTGGGAAGGTAGTGGCTGGAATATGGGCTGCAGCCAAGGGATGCCCCAGGTATTTAGAGCCCAGAGGAGAGGTGCTTGACTTCATGGAGCCAAAGCTGAGGATGAGGAGTTTGCAAGCAAGAGAACCAGGTGGAGGTGTGTAAGACAAATGCCAAGCCCTGCATGGTAGCTCATGCATATAATCCTAGCACTTTGGGAGGCTGAGGTGGGAGGATTGTTTTAGGCCAGGAGTTCAAGACCAGCCTGAACAACTTGGCAACACTCCATCTCTTACCAAGAATAGATAAATTAGCCAAGTGTGGCAATGTGCCTTGTAGTCCCAGCTACTCAGATGGCTGAGGCAGGAGGATTGCTGAGTCCAGGAATTTGAGGTTGCTGTAAGCAATGATGACTCTACTATTTTCTAGCCTGGGTGACAGAGTGACAGAGTGACATCCTGTCTCTTTAAAAAAAAAGGGCAAGTGCCTCAGGCGCAGTGACTTCCAGGAAAGACCACTTCTTGGAGGGCCTTGGATAGGACAAAAGTATCTGGCTTATTGAAGAGTCTATGGGCAATGGAATGTGAACCCAAAGTGGTTTCGTTTTGCTCTGATTTGTTCTAAGTTGCCTTCAACTGCACTTTCTTTTTTTTTTTTTTTTTTTGAGACAGAGTCTCAAGCTGTTGCCCTGGGTAGAGTGCAGTGGCATCATAGCTCACAGCAACCTCCAACTTGGGCTCAAGTGATCCTCTTACCTCAGTTTTTTCTATTTTTATTAGAGACAGGGGTCTCACTTTTGCTCAGGTGGTCTTGAACTCGTGAGCTCAAGCAATCCACCCACCTTGGCCTCCCAGAGTACTAGAATTACAGGTGTGAGCCAACCCACTGGCCTCAACTGCACTTTCATTCCTGCCCTTTGCAACATCTTAAGCAGATTCCTTACTTTCTGGCTACTTTCAGTTAGCTTTTAGCCAACTTCAATCTAAGTCATGATTGGGCAGATGTGAATGTTCACGGGGTATTTGATGATATTAAAGAATGGTTACTTTTTTTAGATTGTGTGACATTATTATGGTTATTTTTTATTTTTTAAATTTATTTAAGAATCTTACAAAAACACCTCCCCCTCAAAAAACACAACAAAACTAAATACAGAATTTTTTGTGCATTTTTACATTTTACATGGTTGATCATTTTTACTTATAAGAGTAAACTTTGCTAAATGCAGCCAATACATTTTTATGGCATGAGACCAACTTTTTAAAAGTTACATATCAAAATGGCTGGAACAATCAATTCTGGACATTTGGTACTATGTTCTCAGGAAGGCTGAATGGAACAGTGCAGTATCATTATAGTTATTTTTTAGTGTAAATGTATTTTTAGAGATAGAGAATGAAATGTTTGTTGGTGAAATGATATGATGTATGGCATTTTTTCCCAAATAATCCAGGGTGGGGTGAGGTCTTGGTGGGGGTATAGGTGAAATAACATTGGCCATGAATTGATAACATTTGTAGCTGGGTGGTAGATAGAGGGGTTTATTGTCCTATTCTTTCTACTTTTGTATATATTTTTGACACAATTTTAAGTAAAGGAAGTAAAACCTATCAGTTTAGTATAAGCTAGGGCAGTTTAACATTCCAATCTCAATCTAATTTTCTTCCTTCCCCCAGAGCTGAGCAGCCTTCGGGTTTGCCGGGGCTGGGGGAGCACTGGATGGGGAGGGGTTGGGGTTAGCTTTAAGGACAGCTCTTCTCTGCCCTTCTTTGGGCCTCGGCCCCTTGGATTTTGTGGCCCAGAGTGGGGCCCATCTGTGTGAATGACTGTGTGCTAATGGTAGGAAAGTGCCTCTTCTCTCTCTGGCCCGTCTGGGTCTGTGAGCTGCTAGTGGCTTCTACTGCTGGTTTTCTTGAGGCCTCTTTTGTTGGAGAGGATCTCCCAGAGGGAGCCAACTGTGCCTCCCTTCAACTTCTGCCAGGAGCCCCCTAACTCCACCTCCCTCTTTTTCTTGGCAGCCTATGGGCACCCCCCAAATCCCTGCCCTATCACCCAAAATCGATCTGGAAGATGAGGCAAGGATTTGGGTCTGAGGTCATACATGTTCCCAAATCCAGGGCATAAGCCAGCCCAAGCTAAAGACTTCCTTTCCTTCTTTCTTGAGAGGACAGCACTGTGGATTTCAGTTCTGCCCATCCTGCCAGGTACTCCCTCCCTCCTGGAGGAGCACCCCTTAATGGTTTTCAGGGTATGGGGAGACAAATTCCTTCTCTGCAAATCTCATACTGCTAGTAACTCACCACTGCCACCACCACCATCCTGTTCCTAGAACTTTAGTGAGATGTAACTGAAATATATTGAGCTGTACATATTTCAAATGTGTGGTGCAGTTGATTTTGCCACATGTATGCACCTATGGATTTCCCTTGTCCTCACCCCTGGTGCTTTACAGATGGGGAAGAAAGGGTTCATTGTGGCTGGTGGCAGGTATGAGGGCTGAGGGGGGGCAGTAGCAGCTCTGCTTTGCTTGTGGCTTTCTTTAGAATGTAGGTACCTAGCAATTATCTCTCCCTGTCCTTTGCCACCAATTCAGGGGCAAGAATGAAATTTTCACCATCCTCCTATTACCTGTTCATACATACTGTAAATGTGGGGAGTTCCTTCTTTGAGGGGACATTGAGATCCAGAATTTGGTCTGAGACTCCTCCTCTGCTTTATTATTTATTTATTTATTTATTTATTTATTGAAACAGAATCTTACTTTGTCATCCTTGGTAGAGTGCCATGGCATCCTAGCTCACAGCAACCTCAAAACTTTGGGCTCAAGCAATTCTCTTGCCTCAGCCTCAGGTGCCTACCACAGTGCCTAGCTATGTTTTTTTTAGAGATGGGGTCTTGCTCTTGCTCAGGCTGGTCTCGAACCTGTGAGCTCAGGCAATCCACCCACCTCAGCCTCCCAGAGTACCAGGATTACAGGAGTGAGCCACCACACCTGGCCATCTCCTCTTTTTCCTCTGTTTTATTGTTTTTTGTTTGGTTTGGTTTGGTTTATTTTTTTTGAGCAGAGTCTCACTTTGTCAACTGTGGTAGAGTGCCATGGTGTCATAGCTGACAGCAAGCTCAAATTCTTGAGCTCAAGCAATCCTCTTGCCTCAGTTTTTCATTTTTAGTGGAGACATGGTCTCATTGTTGCTCAGGCTGGTCTCAAACTTGTGAGTTCAAGTGATCCACCTGCCTCAGCCTCCCAGAGTGCTAGAATTACGGGCATGAGACATTACACCTGGCCTCATTTCCTCTGTTTTATAGGTGGTCTTCCCTAAGTTACAGCTCCCTTTGAGGAAAGTGGTCCTATCTGTGATGAAATCATGTTTGAAGCCCAGTCTTAGAGGTAGATGATGGTAAGCTGCCAAGTAGTTTTAAGTCGAAGGCTGGCATGGTCACATTGCATGTTAGAAAAATCAACTTGGATTATAGTGTGGAAAGGAAGATCAGTGGGGCTCACATGGATTTGGAGACAGCGATGAAGGGAAGAGGGCAGAGTCAAAAAAATACAGTAGAACCTCTATAGTTGATAATTTCCCTATACTGACCACCTCCTTAAGTGACCTGATTTTCATAGACCGAACACACACCACATGTATGTATCAGCACAGTAGGCCTAGTTCCTTGTGTTCACCACACCATATATTGACCAGTTTGTTAGAGTCCTTTGGGTGGTCACTGTACAGAGGTTCTACTGTATTTAGGAGGTGGCCCTGATCAGACATGAGGGTGTACCCATGAGATGGGAGACTGGGAGGGTTTTAGGTATGGGTGGCAGGTGGCCCTTGTATGGTTCACTGGGGTGGGAGCACTGGTGGAGGGAGGAGGAGGTGATCTGGGGGAAGAAGGTGGGCTCAGTTCATTCTAGATACTTAACACTAAAAAGTATGTGATCTCTGTAGTGCAGCATGCTTTTATTCATGCCACATCCTTTCCCCAGCCAAATCCATACAACCACAGAAAAGGAAGCTAGTTTCAAAGCAGCAGAAAGGGTGTTGATAGATTTCTTGTGGTAAGATTTTTAAAGTAGAACTTGAAAGGGGGATTTCACTCAGCACCAGCAGGCTGATGGGTCAGCTTACATGCTGGGTTCAGAGTTGAGCCACATCCATGAGCAGCAAGCCTGCTTGCAGGCAGCGAGTCATGCATCTCTGTGCTGTAAGTGTGAGGACTGGCTTGGCTTGGTGTCCACTCTTTGCTGAAGGCCTTTGAGGTTTGGGAAGGATGTGGGCTGGTGGTGGGTTCCCGTGATGGGAGATGTGATGTGGTGAGTCCAGATGGTTCTGAAAGACCGACGCATACAGTGAAGTTGCCCAAGATATTTAAGATGCCATTTCTGAGTTGGACTTGGAGCCAGAAGACTTTTGGAACTAGTTTTGATCTTTGGACTATCCTATGTTATTTGAAGGAGTACTGATAGAGAAAAGTGATCTGTGGTCAGGGCCTGTGGGAAACATCAGATTATACAGCGTGAGCAGATTTCTGTGCCTCAGGGCTCCTTCTGGCCTTTGATCATTAATATGCACTATGAATTTCCAAGAGGAGGTGACATAGATACAGCTGCCTGTGTATATAGTTGTCCCTCAGTATCCAAGGGGGGTGGTTCAAGGCCCTGCATCACCTTAACAGATGCCCATATCCATGCATGCTTAACTCTCTGGTATAAAATGGTATACCGTATATACTCGGGTCATACAGGTTGTTTGATTTGGTGCACGCGCACCTAATCAAATGCACGTAGTCTCCAGTCGTCTTCTGCTGTCTGCTTGAGGGGGCGGTTTTCTGCACTTTATTTAAAGTTTTAAAGTTGTTGTTGCTAGTTTACAGTTTTTCTTTAGCAATAAATATTGAAGAGCATTTAACCTACTGATTCCTCAATTATTGTAATTGTTTTGGGTATATACTTTTACTTTTGAAATTTACCAGTGGCTGCTGCATTTTCCACCTCGGCTTATACTCGAGTCACTACGTTTTCCCAGTTTTAGGGTAAAATTAAGGGGGTCGGCTTATACTCGAGTATGTGTGGTAGTATTTTCATGTAACCTACACACATCCTCCAGTATATTTTAAATCATCTCTTAATTATTTGTAACACCTAATACTATGTATATTGTAAATCTTATGTATTATTTAGGGAATGATGATAAGAAAAAAACTCTATATATGTTCAGTACAGATGCAACCATTCATTTTTTTTTTTCTGAATGCTTTTGATCTGAGGTTGGTTGAATCCATGGAAGTGGACTCCATAGATATAGATGGCCGACTATAACTGGTTACCTGAACCCATTTTTCATAGTGCATTATGAGTAATCACTGTTTCATAGAATATGTGTTGGGAAATGTAGAAGTAATCCTTTTGTATGTTTCTTAGTTTTTCAAAGAACCAAAGTTTTTAATACAGTTTTGGACCCAGAATTCAGTAAGCTTCCATAATTTAATTGGTTGTCCTGTTCTCTCTACTTCTTTACATATTTGAAACCCTCATCAGCTCATCAGAATTTATTTCCTAGTGGCATATTGGCTCTGTGTGATGAGTTGTTTTTTTCTTTTTCAGACAGTTTTGCTGTCTCCCTGTAGAGTGTAGTGGCATCATCATAGCTCAGTGCAACCTCAAGTGATCCTTCTGCCTCAGCCTCCTGAGTAGCAGGAACTACAGGCATCCACCATCATGCCCAGATAATCTTTTCTATTTTTCATAGAGATGGAGTCTCACTCTTGTTCAAAATAGTTTTTTTTAAGGTGTCTAAATTCTGGTGGCTTCCAAGTGTAATAAAAGAGCTGTCTACACCCCCATCCCACCCCACCCCCCCAACAGAAAGGGTTGCCACAGTTGTGGGTCACAGGGTCCTCAACTCCAAACCTTGTGTATCTGGCTAGGTGCACATGGGAGCCCTCTGGAAGGAAGATGACGGTGGTATTGAGACCCAACACCCTGTACCATGATGCTGTGCTTCAGTCCTTCTGTCATGACCAGCTCTCTCTGATCCCTCACACAAGTCATTATTTGCTTGTCCCTTTGAAAGTCTAAATCTCAGTCTCATTCACTATCCTGGGCTCTTGTTCATTAAGCCGTACCTCAAAAGACAAATGACCACACTTCCCTGGGGAATGTGTTCATAGCTGCCTTTCTCCTTTCCCACTTTAGGAGCTGGATGCATTTCAGCCTTACCCTGTTGAAATAATACCAGGCAAGGTCTTCCTGGGCAATTTCAGTCAAGCCTGTGACCCTAAAATTCAGAAGGATTTGAAAATAAAAACACATGTCAATATCTCCATGGAGACAGGGCCCTTGTAAGTAAAGAAGATACTTTTGATTCTTTGTTTTGTTTTGTTTTGTCTTTTAAGTATCATTTATTTATGTAAGTTTCCTAATGTCATGCTTGCATAGAGCTGAAAGGCCTCTTAAAAGTCAGCACATAGTGCAATAGGTCAGCACTGATCTTCATCTGTTCTTGGCTGGCAGACTGTCTCCTGGCCTGACTCTGGCCTTGTCTGCAGGGCCAAGACCCCATACTTGCCCTTTAAATCTTACCAAAAGTAGCACTTTTCTGGTATTCAATATTATGCTATAAAATATCCTATTTACCCAATGTTGCCTATCTCAGGCCCTCTGAGAAATGGTCCCCATGCCTCAGAATTGTCCTGGTACCAGGGGAACAAAGTTTATCCTTGTTCAGTGAGCAGGAAAACCTTGGACAACCTGGATTGTTGGCCTCTCTTTACCCAGCTGTGTTCAGTCATGATCACCAAGGCCCAGCACTGGGTATCCCTTCACTTCCAGTTCTTGATCATAGCTGATAAAGACTCACTTCAGGGAGAAATTACGGAAATAACACAAGGATTCAGTAAGACATCTAGCAACAAAAAATACCATATACACATACATAAATGGGTGATTTGTTGGTATAACAATAATAATCAGTATAGGGCGTTGTGGCAAGCAACTGTAGTCCCAGCTATTCTGGAGGCTGAGACAAGAGAATCACCTAAGCTCAAGAGTTGGAGGTTGCTGTGAGCTGTGATGCAACAGCACTCTACTGAGGGTGACAAAGCGAGACTCTGTCTTAAAAAAAAAAAAAAAAAAAGATGAGTTACACATATATATGTAACTAGACAATTTTTAAAATTTTTTTTTATTTTAATAACTAGAGAATTTGACATTAAAGTTCACATGGAGAACTAAGTAGTCTGTGATTAATAAGGGCAAGGTGTTTCGGGTTAGCCTTCTAAAAGCAATGACTAAAAGAGGGTGGCTCCTGTGGCTCAAAGGAGTAGGGCACTGGCCCCATATGCTAGAGGTGGCAGGTTTAAACTCAGCCCCAGCCAAAAAAAAAAAAAGTGACTAAAAGAATTGGATTGACCATAAGATTTTCCTCTGCTTTATGTATCAGAGGATGAACAAAACAGTAAAGATTTTATGGCCAGTATCTGAGAAAAGAAAGAAAACTAGAGAGACAATGCTAGAAGTTGGTGTTCCTTTTTCATGAGAGGTATCTGCTGATTCTGGAGAGATAAAATGGGGCAGAAGTGATATCTGAAAGGATAATGGCTGAGAATTTTCCAAAATTGATGAAGTACACAAAGCCAGAGAGTCAAGCCTTATGCAAGCAGGATAAATCTAAAGGAAACAATATCTAGGCTTATGATAAGACTGCTGAAAACCAAAGAAAGAGAGGACACATTAAAAGCAGCAGAGAAGGACAGATTACTTTCAAAGGAGCAAGGTGCAGCTTGACAGCTGACTCCTCAACAGAAATAATTGAAAGTAGGGGAAAGTGTAATATGTCTTTGTGGTTGGTAGTCTTTCAGGTGATCCCTTGTCCTTGAATTCACACCACTGATTGATGTGCTTCTAATGACTATCATAAAGTGAAAGTGATGGGCTGTCACTTCTTATGGCAGGTTATATGAAGACTTTGGCATCTGTCTTGCTTTTCTCCTCTCTTGCTTGTTAACTAGTGTGTTGTGAGGGTGGTGCCTATGGCTCAGTGCATAGGGTGTTGGCCCCATATACTGAGGGTGGCAGGTTCGAACCTGGCCAAACTGCAACAACAACAACAACAAAAAAAAACCCAAAACAGCCGGGCGTTGTGATGGGTGCCTGTAGTCCCAGCTATTTGGGAGGCTGATATAAGAGAATTGCCTAAGCACAGGAGTTTGAGGTTGCTGTGAGCTGTGATGCTACACCACTCTACCAAGGGTGATAAAGTGAGACTCTGTCTCTAAAGACAAACAAACAAAAAAAGAATATGTTTTGAGCTGCTTTATGGAAAGGTTCACATGGCAAGAAATGGATGGCAGCCTCCAGACAATCAATAATGAGGAACTGAGGCCATCAGTCAAAAAGGCCGCAAGGAACTGAATCCTGACAATAGCTATGTAAGTTATCTTGGAAGCAGTTCCTTCTCCAGTTGAGCCTTCAGATGAGACCAGATGGGTCCTGGCCAATAGCTTGACTATAACCATAGAGAGATTTTAAGCTAATAGTATCTAGCTAAGCCACATTCAGATTCTTGACCCATAGAAATAGGTAGATAATAAGTGGTATTTTTTTTTTTTCTTGAGACAGTCTCACTCAGACACCCCAAGTAAAATGTAGTGGCATCATTGTAGCTCAACAGCAACCTCAAACTCCTAGGCTTAAGCCAGCTTTCTACCTCAGCATCCTGAATAACTGGGACTACAGGAACGTGCCATGATGTCCAGCTAAGTTTTCTATTTTTTTTTTTTTTAGAGTAAAGATGGGGTCTGACTCTTGGTCAAGCTGGTCTCAAACTCCTGACCTCAAGCAATTCTTCTGCTTCAGCTTTCCAGGGTGTTAGGATTGCAGACGTGAGCCACCGCACTAAACCATTTTTTGTTTTAAGTAACTACGTTTTAGGGTATTTTGTTATAGAGTAATAAATAACTGATACAGTATTAAAGCACTGAAAAAAAATAATTGCCAGACCACAATTTTATATCCAGGAAATATATTCTTCACGAATGTAACAGAATCATTTAGGTTTCTGGCCATGATGGAGTAACAGAAACCAGATTTATAATCCCACCTTAAACAACTAAAATAACAGGTAAAACATCTGAAGGAAGGGTTTTTAGACAATGGCCATCGGGCAGAACAAGGCAATGATTCATGAGAGAAAGAAAAACACCCAGGATAGCATATAATTCACCCAGGTTATTACCTGGAGATTGTAAGCCACAGTACAGAGAGGGGGCCCAAACAGATCCTGTCCTTTTTTTTTTTTTGCTCTTGTCCCAGATTTATTAAAATGTTAACAGCATAGCAGATAGATTCAAACAGTTCCACGTGGTGTTTTGAAATTCATCCCAACTGTAGGCTGAGTGACCTGGAGGTTGGACAGACTGCCAAAGTCTAAAAGTTTCAGCATTTCCTTAGTGTCAGGATCTACTTCAGTGATCTCCTGATTCAGGGCTGAGACCTCAGGGACATAGTTGTCTCTCCCTCTCCTTTTCCTGCAGCTTGATGGAGATGCATCTCACTGGTCCCCTCTGGATGTGTTTCATCAGGTGTGTGAGATAGCCCACTAACTTGTTATGGAGCTTCTTGCTGGGAATGCTGGCAATCACCTCACACAAGTGCTTGTTCATGTGAAAGTTGTTGCCCAGATGCATGTAGTACTTCTCAGTGGTGACTCAGGCCATCTTCTTCATGGTTTTTGTGTGACTGCAGCCCATGTTGGCAGGTCCTTGGTAAAAGAATAGATCCTGTCTTTCTTCCTGTGTGAAGGATACAGAGTTGAAAAATCAGAGAGGTAAAGTTGGCTAGAATTTGCAGGAGATATCTACACAGAGAACAGAGCTGCACAAAAGTATTTCTGGACATCTACATAGAGCTCCATCTGTTTCTTCAGCTGAGTATTTGCACACGCATGGGAGGAAACTACTCAAGGCTGGGGTAGTTCAATGGAAAAGAACAAGCAGTGTAATCCCCAGAGATCACATGGGGTTAGGAGTAGTTTGTGTTTCAAGTCAGAGTGGCCAAAACTCATAATATACAGGGCATCAAATAGAGTACTGAAAACAGTATTACATCAGTAGTGGGGAAATGTTAACTTTGGGCTAAGGATAAAAATATAATGTCTGAGGTGAAAAATATACTGGATGGAATTAACAGCACTACACAAGAAAAGATTGGTAAATATGAAGACATAGCAATAGAAAGTATCACAAATGAAACATAGCAAAGAAAAAGACTGTATAATAAAAAAAACTTTTTTTTTTTTTTTTTTTTTGAGACGGAGTCTTACTATGCCACCCTTGGTAAAGTCCCGTGGTGGCACAGCTCACAGCAATATCAAACTCTTGGGTTTAAGCAATTCTCTTGCCTCAGCCTCCCAAGTAGCAGAGTCTATAGGCACCTGCCATAATGCCTGGCTATTTTTCGTTGTAGTTGTCATTGTTGTTTAGCTGACTCGGGCTGGGTTGGAACCCACCACCCTTAGTGTACGGGGCTGGCACCATAACCATTGTGCTATGGGCACTGAGCCTGTTCTTTTTGTTTTTTGTGCACTTCAGACAGTTTCAAGTGGCCTAAACTGTGTGTGATTAAAGTTTCCAAAAGAGGGGAAAGTGAAGAGACAGAAAACCTAAAGAAATAATTGCAGAAAATTTTGCAAATTTGATAAAACCTATCAATGCACAGGTATGGGAATCTTAACAAACTCAAGAACAAGACACACAAAGTAAACTACAACAAAGCACATCATATCAAAGTATTTAAAATCAGTGATAAAGAGAAAATCTTCTTTTGAGACAGGGCCTCACTTTGTCATCAGGGCTAGAGTGCAGTGGTGTGCTCGTGGCTCACTGCTGCCTCTAACTCCTGGGCTTAAGTGATCCTCTTGTCTCAGTTTGTGAGAGAAAGATGTTTCCACATACAAAGAAACAAAGATCAGGTGGCAGATGTTATACTTGAATGTCCCTTCTATCCCTTTCTCTGTGCCTTCAATAGCTCAATTGGTAAAGCAGAGGACTGACAGTTAGCTCCAGTAGAAACAATGAAATAGAGAAGACTTAATTCTCAATTAAGTCTGGAGACAAATAAATAAAAATTGTCAACCTAGAAATATATAAACCAGTGAAAATATCTTCTAAGAACAAAGGCAGATATTTTTTCAGGCATACAGAAGCTGAAAGACTTCATCATCAATTGACTTACACTACAAAATATATGAGGAATCTTTCAGACAGAAGGAAAGTGAACCAGATGGAAATCTGAATCTATACAAAAAGAATGAAGATTACTAGAAATGATAATTACCGTATATACTCAAGTATAAGCCGAGTTTTTTTGGCACAAAATTTGTGCCGAGTTCGGGTTTTTCAGCACAAATTTTGTGCCGGAAAAAACTCGGCTTATACTCGAGTATATACGGTATGTAGATAAACATAAAATACTTCCCCCTTGTTTTAAATACTCTTCAAAAGATGATTATTTAAAGAAAAAGTAACATGTAGAAGTAATATTAATAGCCACAATTTATAAAAGCAGGGAGAAAGAAACTAGAAGTTGTACTTTTTTAGGTTCTTATAGTGTTTGTATGAAGTGGTATTTATTACTTTAAGGTAGACCATAATAAATTAAAGATGGGTTCTATAACTCTAAAGCCAGAAAACACAACACAATAACAACAAAAATATAATTAATAAGACAACAAATAAGGTAAAAATGGAATCATAAAAAATAATTCATGCTTGGTGCCCGTAGCAGTGGTTATAGCGCCAGCCACATATATCGAGGCTGGTGGATTTGAACCCAGTCTGGGCTAGCTAAACAACAGTGACTGCAACAACAACAATAACAGCAACAACAAAATAGCCGGTGTTGTGGTGGGCACCTATAGTCCCAGCTACTTGGGAGGCTGAGGCAAGAGAATCATTTAAGCCCAGGAGTTGGAGGTTGCTATGAGCTGTGACACCAAGGCACTCTACTGAGGGTGACTTAGTAAGACTCTGTCTCCAAAATAATAATAATAATAAATAATCCAAAAGAAGACAGAAAAAGAGGAAAATGAGGAGAGGAGACCAATTGAAAACAAACAGTAAGATGATAGATTTAAACTCAATCATATTAATAATAACACTAAGTGTAAATGGTGTAAATACTCCAATTAAAAGGCAGAGATTGTAGGCTGCCTACGTGAAATGTACTTTAACTATAAAGACGGTGGCTCATACCTGTAATCCTAGCACTCTAGAAGGCCAATGTGGGTAGATTGCTTAAGCTCAGGAGTTTAAGACCAGCCTGAGTGAGAACAAGACCCCAATCTCTACTAAAAATAGAAAAACTAGCCAGGCATGGTGGCATACACCTGTAGTCACAGCTACTTAGGAGGCTGAGACAAGAGGATTGCTCAAGCCCAAGAGTTTGAGGTTGCTATGAGCTATGATGCCATGGCACTGTACCCAGGGTGACAGAGTGAGACTCTGTCTTAAAAAAAGAAAAAAGTATATATATATACAGATAAATTTAAGAAAAAAGGAAAGGATAGAGAAAGATATTCTAGGCGAAGACTAATAAAAGCCCCCTCAGGAGAGACTATATTAGATAAATTAGACTTCAGAGCAAAGAATACTACCCACAGGTAAAAGGGGGTCATTTCATTATGAGAAAGTAGTCAGTTGATCTAGATTTTATTTATTTATTTTTTGAGACAGAGCCCTTAGTAGAGTGCTGTGGTGCCATAGCTCACAGCAACCTCAAACTCTTGGGTTCAAGTGATTCTCTTGCCTTAGCCTCTCAAGTAGCTGGGACTACAGCTGCCTGCCACAATACCTGGCTATTTTTAGAGAGGGAGTCTCACTCTGGCTCAGCCTATTCTAAACCCTGTGAATTCAGGCAATCCACTCTCAGCCTCCTGGAGTGCTAGGATTATAGGTGTGAGCCACCATGCCTGGCCCTGATCTAGACTTTAGATACTGGAGGACATAATAGCTGTTAAGTGTGTATGTGTCTGATAAGGAAGCTTAAAGTGTATGAAGTAAAAACTGATAAAACTGAAAGGAAGAAATAAAGAAATCCACAATTATAATAAAAAATTAGAACATCTCTCTCAATAATTGATAGACAGAAAATAGGTTGTAATTTCAGAGACTAGAACATACTATTATCTACCTCTACCTCATTGACAATTATAGAACACTCTACCCAGTGACAGTAATGTTCTTCCTGTCTTTGAATGTGTTCTACAATATCTTTTTCAAAAGAACATGGAACATTCTTGCCATAAAACAAGGATCAATAAACCTAAAACAGTTCAAGTTATAAAAATTATGTTCTCTAATCATAATGGAATTAAATTACAAATCAGTAACAGAAGAATATCTAAGGAAAATTCTAAATGTTTGGAAACTGTACTTATATGGGTCAAACAAGAAATCAAATGGAAATTAGAAAGTATTTTGAATGGAATGAAAATAAAAGCACCACATATCAAAATTTGTATATATAGCTAAAGCAGTACATAGAAGGAAATTTAGAGTCCAAATACCTATTCTAGAAAAGAAGAATCTCAAATCAAGGACCAAAGTTTCTACCTTAGGCCAGGTGCAGTGCCTCACACCTATAATCCTAGCTCTGTTGGAGACTGAGAAGGGAAGATCACTTGAATTTAGGAATTGCAGACCAGGCGGAGTGAGAGTGAGACCCTGTCACTACTGAAAATAGAAATAAATTAACCAGCCATTATGGTAGGCACTTATAGTACCAGCTACTTGGGAGGCTCAGGCAGGAGGATCACTTGAGTTTGAGGTTGCTGTGAACTATGACACTATGGCACTCTAGTGTGGAACAACAGACTGAGACTCTGTCTCAAAAAAAAAATTAGGAAATATGTCTGGGTGCAGTGGCTCATGCCTGTAATCCCAACACTTTGGGAGGCCAAGGCAGGAGGATCTGCTAGAACCCTGGAGTTCAAGGCTATAATGAATGTACAAGGCCTCTCTCTACAATATTTCTTATAACTACATGTCACTATAATTATCTCAATAAAATTTTTATTTAAAAACAAGCTGGGCTTGGTGGCACACACCTGGGCAACATGGTGAGACTCTGTCTCTTAAAAATGAGTGACGAATGAATAATTAGGAAATATAACTTCATCAATACATTTGAAAATTTAAATTAAATAAAAAAATTCCTTGAAATACTTAAGGTGCCAAAGCTTACTTAGTAAGAAATAGATAAGCTTGGGCGGTGCCTGTGGCTCAGCGGGTAGGGTGCTGGCCCCATATACTTATAGTGGTGGTTTCAAACCCGGCCACCCCGGCCAAACTGCAACAAAAGAATGACCGGGTGTTGTGGCTGGTGCCTATAGTCCCAGCTACTCAGGAGGCTGAGGCAAGAGAATTGCCTAAGCCTGGGAGTTGGAGGTTGCTGTGAGCTGAGATGCCATGGCACTCTACTGAGGGCGATAAAGTGAGACTCTGTCTTAAAAAAAAAATTAGGGTGGTGCCTGTAGCTTAAAGGAGTAGGGCACCGGCCCCATATGGCAGAAGTGGCAGGTTCAAACCCAGCCTCAGCTAAAAACTGCAAAAAAAAAAATTAATAATTTTAAAATGTTAAATTGATAAACTCTTGGCAAAAAAGAGAAGGAACAAATTACCATATGTGAAAGGGGACTCTCCATATTCTATAGCTATTAAAAAGATCATAAAATGAAATTATTAATTTTGTTTTGTTTTGTTTTTAGAGACAGAGTTTTGCTTTGTCGCCCTTGGTAGAGTGTGGTGGTGTCACAGCTCACAGCAACCTCCAATTTCTGGGCTTGGGTGATTCTCTTGCCTCAGCCTCCCAAGTATCTGGGTCCATGGGCACCTACCACAATGCCCGGCTATTTTTTGTTGCAGTTTGGCCAGGGCTGGGTTTGAACCCTCCATCCTCCGTTTATGGGGCCAGCGCCCTACTCACTGAGCCACAGGCGGCACCCAAAATTATGAAAATTTTATCATGATAAATTGGATTTAGATGAATAAATTAGAAAATGAAATCTATCAAGGGCGGTGCCTGTGGCTCAAAGGGGTAGGGCGCCGGTCCCATATGCCGGACGTAGTGGGTTCAAACCCAGCCCCGGCCAAAAACTGCAAAAAAAAAAAAAAAAAGAAATCTATCAAAACTGACTTCAGAGAGTGCCCTGACGTCACAGCTCATAGAAACCTCAAACTCCTGGGCTAGGCACCGCCCAGACCTCCATAAGAGGTGTGCAGCGACCCCTGACCCGTGACCCACACCCACTGGGGCTCCACATTCCCTGACCAGGAACTGCGGGAGCCACGCAACCCTGCGTCCCCCCTCCTGTGTCCTCTCAGCCTCCACATTAGCTCATCCATCTGACCAGGGACTCTGGTAGCTGC
>CAUYPK010141274.1:0-10412 GCA_963574355.1 Loris lydekkerianus | reverse complement strand
CACCTGTCTAGGCTACACATGGTATTATATGTTCCACCTGTCTGGGCTACACATGGTATTATATGTTCCACCTGTCTGGGCTACACATGGTATTATATGTTCCACCTGTCTGGGCTACACATGGTATTATATGTTCCACCTGTCTGGGCTACACATGGTATTATATGTTCCACCTGGATAAAAATCTTTGTGATATAGGCTTTGTGTACATTGTAGAGTACATCCTGAGGTATATTCTCAGAGGTAGAATTACATAATAAAAGGGTGAACCATTTTTGAGGTTATTAATATATTTTTTCTAATTATTTCCCAAATGTAGAAATCAAATTTACTTTCCTATGCCATTGTAAGATATCTTAGTATTGGTTAGTCTGTATTTAATGTTCATTAATTAGATAGGCCCATATATACTTCATGGATTTGAATTCTAGGCTTTTTTATTTTTAGACATATCAAATACATTTATTTTTTAATTAGCTATTTGTATTGTTTCCTTTGTAAATACTCTGTTACACTGCTTAGTTTGTTTTTTGCTCAAATATTGGTATTAATTTTACAGATTTTTAAACTCTGATATATTTAGGAAGTCACCCTTTGTTATTTATTTATGCCTTACTTTTTGTAGAGACTGGATCTCACCATGTTGCCCAGGCTTGCATTGAACTCCCAGCTTTATGCCACCCTCCCACCTTGACCTCCCAGTGGCTTTGGCATGTTCATTAACAAATTCTTTTTGACAGTTTCATTTCATTGCCCTGGGCAGAATGCTCACAGCAACCTCAAACTCTTGGGCTTGAGCAATCGTCTTGCCTCAGCCTCCTGAGTAGCTGAGATTACAGGCATGCACCACTGCACCTGGCTAGCTTTTCTAGTTTTAGTACAGATGGGGTTTCTCTTTTGCTCAGGCTGGTCTTGAACTCCTACGTTCAAGCAATCTACCTGCTTTGGCCTCCCAGAGTGCTAGGATTGCAGGTGTGAGCCACCGCACCTGGCCATATTAACACATTTTTATATTCTCATTCCTAGTGATCACCATAGGTCAGGACACTTTATCTATATATTCCTTATATATATTACCCTTAGAACTAGGGTAGTATTATTGTCTCCATTTTTAATAGATGAGGAAATAGAAGCACAGAGAGAGTAAATGACCTTTCCAGGTCACAGAGCTAATAGGCCATAAAATTAAGCACCACCAGGCTGGCTCACACAATCATGCTTCTAACCATGAATGTCTTGCAAATACTTACCACATTTCACTCTTTCTGTCCTATTTATCTTATTATTGCATATATTCCAAATTTGGTTGGATCCATTGATCTTCACCTTGTGGTAGGCATAGAAATTCTTACCACACATGTCCTACAGAAAGCAAACAATTGCACAAAGTTATTTTGTCAGGTATATTTATGTTAATGTTGTTTAGAATAGCAAAATAACTATTAATAGAAACAACTTAAATACCCCACAATTGTTGATTCATTAAATAGATCATGATGCATTCCTATCTAGATCTTGAATAGTCAATGAAAATGATGAAGAATCTGTATATTTATTGACATAGAATTTAGTTACCACAATTAATATGCAGAAAGGAATGCTTTATAAATATAAACTTCCCTATATTTGAAAAGACTACATAACACCTAAATATATTAGAAATTTTTTCTTATCTCCTTACTCCTTTTACAAAACATCTTAAAATGAGCATAATAACTAGCGAAACAATTTTTTTCCAAAAAATTCCAAATTTTTTGAGTCTTAATTCTAACTGTAACTTGCACTAATATACGTGTTTCACTGATTAAAATCAAGGAATACTTTTATTGTCAAGAAAAAAAGGCTCTCTTCACTAAGATACCCTTCTTTTTGCTAATAGTCTTTATTAAATCTTTGCTAATAGATCTAGGTTAAACCAATGTGGTTTTTTATCTCTTGATAGACATCTTAATGCACTTTAGGGGTCAAATATGAGCAATCCTCTTTAGGTGAGACTGGCCACATGCACTTATAGGTAGATCTCTCTGTCAACTCTCCTAATAGACTGTTGTTACACTGATAATTTCGGTAAGGCACAAAATAGACACTTAGTAAGTGGTATGTTGACTATTAAATAAAGAGTGAGTTGTAGTGATGAAAAAAGCCTGCGATAGACCCTGATCAGAGTTTGGATTTAATCTCTGTATAGGTTAAATTCAGAAACATTTTTTGAGTAATTATAAACGTGTTCTTATATGCACCAAAATGTAAGCTTTCAAGGTAAGTATATTTATTGATTCATCAACACTGTACCCTCAATACCTAACAGGATCAGCACTTGGCACATAGATGCTCAATAAATACTGTTCAACAAAATGAATTAACAGTTTACATGCTATGTAAAATGACCACTAGTGTAAAATAAACTATTCTAATAACTGGAAAGTGAGGTCAGTGTTACTGTTATACTCACAGAGTACAAAACCAAAACTCAGAGAATTAAGGTAATTTTCCCAATTTTCCAGTTGGTTAATGCTGGATCTAGGATTTAAGGCACATGGTCTGGTTTTAGAGTTCTGGTAAGCAAGTGGTACATCCTCTCAGTGTGCACCACTCTGGGGACTCTGTGAGGAAAAAGAGATGACAGCAGATATGTTGCACTGCTTTACTGATAGCAAATACCCTTTCATTCATTCACTAAGCAAATACTTGCTGGCTGCTTCCCATGTACCTACTTTATACAAAGGGACCGGATTACACTGCTTCATGAAAAAAGTGAGGTGAAGTCCCCCATTCTGACAGGGAAGCAAAGAAACAACAAATGTGCCAAGTAGGGAATGAATGAGATAATTTTCAGAGGCCCATTAGTGTTCCAGAAAATCTTTAGTTGATCATGGAGGCCTTGTCTAAGGAGGAGAATCTTCCACTGGAAGACTGGGGTTGATTGTTACAGGCAAGATGAAATAGCAAGAGAAGGCCCCAAGACTAAACACAGCATGTTCAGAGACTATAAAATGACCAGGGTGCCCAGAACATCCAGAGCCACGGGGAAAGTGGGAGGTAGGTGGCAGGTCCTTCAAGGTCAATTTTATTTTCTTTCATTTTTTGAATAAAGTTTCCAAAGAATGGGTGTTTGATCCAGGAATTTCAAACTGGCTAATTGATATAATATCCTATTGAGCAACAATTAAAAACCATTAATCCCTCTACCCAAATACAAGTTATTTTAATTTCAATTAATGCTTTAAAAAAACGAAGAGAGAAAATAGAGGTAGTATAAGTTAACATTATGAACTCTGTGAAAAATGAATTTACAATAAATCACTGGGGATGTTAGACTGGCTGCAGAAAAGGTTGCTTAATACCAGCACGGGCTTTCAAGAGAAATCATGGAATCTCCCCTCTGGAGATAGTTTAAAGTATGATTAGATATATTCACTCAGTGCAGCCTTGCCTGAAAGCTCCTGACCTCCCAAGGTCTTGCCAGTCCTGTGATTCTGTGATAAAATTAGACTCTTTCATTGGACAAAAACAACCCAGGGTTCACCATGCCAGCTGTAACCTGGAATAATTGGAAGGGACTGATTTTGGAGTAGTATACCTCCTACAGCTGAGATAAGATGCAATTAACAGATCCCTCAGCCTCACTTGTTTCATGCTGTACTGAGTACTCTGCTGGTTCTCAGCCAGTAATGGCCGGTATCAATGATATAAGCAAAGTCAAGTGGTCTGATCCATGATTAAATAGTAGATGTCTTTATTAGCTGCTGACCTTGTTTTGAACAGCATGGCTTCCAGAACTGTGTACCTATTAACTGATCCTTTGATCCTTGAAAATAGGAACCAGATGAATCTAATAATGCATTTTTATTTGGCCTCTTTTCCACCATTATCATGATGAAATAACTCAAGTTCCTATACCATGAGCCTTAACCTCATTAAGCAACTCAGCTCAACTGTTAGATACTTAATCATCAGCATTTACTCACTGCATTTTCTCATTTAATAATCCCAGCTTTGAAGAAATACTCTAGCAAATTTTTTTTTCTGTGACATTCTCATTTAGAGGCAATTGGGCAGAGTGACTGCAGCCTGGAGAGAGGCAGACCTGGGCTCTGTGCCAGACCCTTCCACTAAGGGTGTGTGAACTTGAAGAAGTTACCAATCTCGGAGGCTTCATTTCTTTATTTGTGTATTCAGGATAATCTCAGTACCCATCTCATAGACTTGATGTTAGGATTAAACAAGTAAGCAAGGAGATGGTTAAGTTAATCTGTTGGATGTAATCATTCCACATTGCATATCAAATCAGCACATTGTACCCCATAAATGGATTAATGCACACAGTTATGATTTAATAAAGAATTAAAAATAAATAAGACAGTGTCACATAGTTCTCTTCCTTCGCATTCAATGTTCCTCTCTATGCCACCTCTGATGTTCACTGAACATAAACACCATCAGATGTAATCACGTGTATGTACATGTCTACTTGTTTGTTCTCTCATGCTCCACCTTTATTCTCTGCCAACAGACTCACACACACACGCACACACACACTTTTGCACGCACACTCACACACACAGAACTGAGAGGCAATCTCCATGATGGAGCCCCACTTTCTTTTTATCTTTTCTTTTTCTTTTCTTTTCTTTTTTTTTTTTTTTTTTTTTGGCAGTTTTTGGCTGAGGCTAGGTTTGAACCCACCACCTCTGGTATATGGGGCCGGCACTCTACTCCTTGAGCCATAGGCACTGCCCCAGAGCCCCTTTTTTAACAGTGCCTATAGAGTTGCACATAAATGTCCTTCTGTGTGTATTCATGGAATACACAAAAGCAAATAACATCTTACACAGTGGTATCTGATATGTGATTAGCATTTGTATATTAACTGCTTTTTTTTTCTTGGAAATAATAGAGGATTTAGCTTTCCCTGTCAGTTTACGTGAAGCAGCTTGGCCACAAGCAAAGCAAGGGAGGCCACACAGTGCATAGGGCTTGGCTCGGGATTTGCCAGCAAAGGAAACTTTGGACAAGCCATTGCATTTCTTTGGTTTTCTTCCGTATGTGGAAATCTCTGTGATCTATATTCTTATTAATAATATCACTTATTTTTGTGTAATTATACACCGTGTTGTTTAGTAAAAGTGGTATAATCGATCAAAGAAGATGTGTAGTTGTACTGTTAGAGGCTCTCAGTATCAGCTCCCCAAATTCAGGTCTCCCCAATAATCTCACTATAAAATTAGTTAAATCAAGAAATAGATCAAAAGATTTGTGAATACATACAATATTCCTGATGAATGTCTATACTGATTTTCTCTGTACCCAGTTGATGAAACACAAAAGGGAGAAAACACTCAAGCTTGGATCAGTGGTAAGAACTGAGCAGCTTGGTGTTTGTTCTGAGCTATATTTGTCTTTCTTGCATGCCAAAATATCTACACGTTTGTGTTCCAAAACAAGACTCTTCAGTCTCTTCCTTAGACTCGCCTTTCCTTTTCTTTTACTTAGTTCACTTATTCATCCTGTTCACGATATACATTCAGGCAGGGGTGGGAAGGGGAGCAGCTCACGGCGTGAGGTTCACATTTTAATAGGAGGACCATCAAACCCTGGAGATTTAGATGCCAACGTGCCTTGTTTCCATTTTAAATTGTAAATATTTATGCAAATATAGATTTAAAAATATATGCTGGTTAGTGTCTATATAAATATCTGAAAAGCATAAGATGAGGGAACGAAAGATCAAGGAAGGGGAAGGAAGTAGGGCAAAGACGCAGAAGAGAGACCAGAAAAACGTGTGAAAGACACAGGCTGAGAATCATCCTCAAACTCAAAGGGAAAGAAACACTCTCAACAGGTAGAACTGATGACTGAAAAAAAGTGGTTTAAGGGCAAAGTTTTTAATAATTTTTTAAAACTTTTTTTTTCAGAATTTAGAAATTAGATGGTGATTTGATTGGGGAAATGTTTTGAAAAGGGAAAAAATGAATAGTAGAAATGTCTAAAGATGCTGATTAAGAGGAACAACAAAGCCAGATGGCATAAATGGCATCTTCAGGGATTTTGTGGCATCAGAAGCTCTGCTAAAATGTGCCCCGCTGTCCTGAGCCTGGTGCAGCCCCTTACTGAGCATGCTCTGTGTTCTGAACTAGCCATAGCAACTCAGTGTGCTCGACCCCAAAGCCTCTACCTTTGTCTCGGCCATTTGGATTCTTTGTTTTTTAGCTGTCTTTAGTACTTCATCAAGCTGATTGTGCTGCCCTTTCAGAAATCTTAATCAGTAAAAGTTGTCTTTTTTTGTCAAACGATTATGGAATATGTACAATTTTAAGCAGCCATTAAAAAAAAGAGGATATCTCCTTTTTTGGAGATATTGGAATTAGATGAGATTTAAAAAATCAAGTTGTATAATAATTTATATAGTACAACCCTATTTTGATTACTAATAGCAACTTGTATATATTTTTTATAATTTAGAGAGAGCTGGCAAAATATATACATAAGTGCCTACCATGGTTTTCTGCAAGATGGGGAGGGAGACGAAAACACAAGGGAAGGGGAGAGATCATTCACTTTTTATTCCAATTTCTACATTGTTTATTCCTTATAAAAAACCATGCATTGCTTTCATGAGGGTGTTCAGCACGTCCTCTGGGGGAAGGGCTCAACTACAACTTGAACTTTACCATAGGAATGAAAACAATGTAACCTAAACATTTTTACCCTCCTATTCATCTGAAATTAAAAAAAAAGTAGAAAAGTATGAAATGAGTTCCTTATATTTATTATGTACAGGATTATTCATTTCTATGGGCTAATGTTACATGTGAACTATTTGAAGGGTTGTCCGTATTTGATCTCTTAGTAACTCTCAGTGCTTGATTGGTCCTCTATCCAAGCTGTAAACACTGTGCTGCAGTGTTTAGACGCTGCAACTTGTTTAAACAATAGCTGTTCTCATTTATTCCTTAATACGTGAAACAGATTCGTAGCAAAGTCGCTATGGGCCTGTTTAAAAGTAAAACAGAACGGCGAAACAAAAGAAAACAGAAGCAAACTAGATGGACGCTCTAATCTCCACTGTCCCGTTATCAGAGGCTGGGATCAAATGTAGCTACAGTGTCACAGGCTGAAGTCACGGTGTGGGACTTGCAGGAGGACTCCTTAAAGAGAAGACAGAGCTCCAGCTCTAGCATTCGGACCACGAGGCAACATTGACAATGGCAGTCACACACTGAGGATGATGGAGCAGAAAAAGGAAGAGAAGGAGGTTTTCTGATGACTCCATGGAGCCAATTAACACACCTGGACTGCCGACTTCAGACTTTTATTTGAAAGAATGAATTTTGTTGTGTTTAATCACTACTATTTTTGGATTTTTTGTTGTACGCAGCTGAATTTAGTCCTAATTGGTGTAGACAAGTCTGTCTGTAACTAAAATACAGAATCACAGGATCAGATTCAACATTTTTTGCTTTCACCACGCAGGCATATTCTTTCCATGCTCAGATCTACAGCAGCTCCCTTGTTAAATCATAATAATTCTGGTTGTGTCTATTTTGTTTCCATAAAACACTTCCCCTTTTGATGAATAATTGATTATTTGGAGTTCACATGAGAGTTCTTCGTCTCTGCCTTTCTCCTGCTCACAATAGAAGGTCCTGATGAATTGATTAAGCAAAAAAAAAAAATGGTGAGGCAAAAGTGCTACAATCACTTAAACCTGTTTTCAAGGGGTCAAATTGCTAATCTGTGAAATTCCGGACAACAAAACAAACTGTAAATAAGAAAATTGAGCTGAAATGAAGCACAAGCCTTGTTCAATGACATGACAACAGTCCTGGAAGTAAAGCCATCTAACGGGTTCTAATTCTGGCTCTGCCATCACGTTGTCATTTGTGCCTGTGTGATATAATTTAGTTCATCCACGCCTCATTAGTACAATGGGATAACTGACTCATGGGGAAAGGAAACATGCGATGGTGGAGTGGCGCTTGGTTGAGGGAACTTTGTGAAAGCTCTCCCTTCCTGAGAGAAGGTAGCTTTCTAGAGCAGTTGTGCCCAGCCATTCGGATTTTATCTACATTGAAAGCTTAATTGGACGCCTGGCAAAGAACAAAAGATGTTTTGAACAAATGATGATTGGCAAAGAAGAGAGATAGTGGCAGCTCTTTCATGGTGTCTAAGTGGCTGTGAGCAAGCAGAACATTTTCCCTCTCCTCCCAGCTGTTCAGGGCCATGATAGTGGGGAGTAACTATAGTACTAGCTCCTTTTATTAAAAACAGGAAGCAGCTCATCCTTCATGATGAAAATGGCTGTCTTGGATGTCCTGTATAATCTAGTTTTCTTCTTAAAACTTCGATTAGACAATGGAAATTGTCATCCCCATTTTACAGATGGGATTATTCAAATTTGGATAAAAGAAATAAGTTGATGAAGGTCACCCAGGTGTTGAATGGTAGAGCTGACAGTCACACTCACATTTTCTATCTCTCTAGTTGTAGTCTAACCATACCATACGCTAGTTTGCGTAAGACCTGGGGAGCAGGTTGTGACTAATACGAAAGCTTCATAGGGCATGTCTGAAATGTAAGAATTATTCTCTCATTTATTTTTCCCCCAAGATATGTATATACCCGGAACTCAAACAATTCTCAAGTACATTCTCATTCTCTCTCTCTCTTTCCCCTCCGTCTCTCAAACACTCCATGTTTTAAAAGAAAGAAAAAACTATGGCCTGGGATTTCTGGGAAGAGGATACGTATGAGGATGAGCATTAATATGAAGATTAAATCTGTCATTAACAATTTAGTAGCGACCTAGGATTTTACCCATCAAGCATGAAATTGTCCAAGTAGAATCTAAGGTAATGATGGGTCAGAAACTCCAGAGAACAACAGACTCATCCTTCTTCACTCCTGATTCCTTGGGGCTTAGAATAATTTCAGTAAAATCAAATGAACAAAAATATTTGTAAAAGGAAGTGATGCCTGAAACTAATTCTTCCTCTTGTAGGTCAAGGGTCCTTTTGAAATTCTAATAATTTTTGAATTTAGGTTATTCCATCAAGCTACCTACTTCAGGCTCTTGTATATTTAAGATTTGAAATGTAAGACTTTTTGTATAGTTGACATTCACAGGATTCTAAGCCTTACTACAGCAGAGAAAGACAATTTTTCTTTGTTTTTAGTATTATATTCTCAGAAATATCATAGTACCTGACCTCAGAGGCTTCATGTTTGCTAAATTCATAAATCAATGATACTATAGTAAGTGATAAGATTACTAAGAGTAAAAAATGAAATAGACTACTAACCACTAGTCATGTTACCAAGTAAAACTTTTATTTGATTCAGGAAAAGCTGGTCAGCCAAAAAAATGTCAAGGACAGGTCATTTAAGTCAAGGAGTCCAAGCCTTCTGTGAAACAAGGACCAGTAACTATATTCTCTCTTTCTCTGAGGTGCACCAAGTCATTTCAATGCAAATAATGGCTTTATTGCACTAACTAGAAATCTAATGGGTTTGAAGAGTTAATACAGCCTTTACACTGATTTGGGTTTGGACAAAAGGGAAAAAGGATGTTCTTTCCAGTTCTAGTTCAAATAAAGGTAAATCTGAAGACCCTTATACTAATTTGATCACAATTGCCCTAACTACATGTAACAAGAAATTATTTTTCTTACTATAACCACATGATGTGCACCAACACTCCTGAGCTGTGGAATTTCCCTGAAGCAGATGGGAAGCCATTCACTTTGGTGAGGGCATAGCCCTTTTTAAGGTTTAGTTCTGACAGGAGAGCTGTGTCAGCACCAATGAGAGAAAACTGGTGGCCCTGGAGCAAAGTCCCTCTGCCAGGAGGACCTAAAAGGAGTTTCTTAGGGAATCGTCCAGAAAAAAATCCTGCAAAAATGAATAGTAATTTGGATCAGTAGACCCTTCCTTATTCTGCTAAGGAGTAGAATTTGAAATCTAAATGAATCAAAAAAAATTAGAAATCTGGATGAAAAGTGAGCTAGAATAATGCTATATAATCTACATGAGAACCCTTTTTGGCCAGATATTCAGACTAGGGCAAAGAATAAAATATTCATTAAATAGTTTAATAATGTTAGAAGCAACATTACAACAACACAATCAAACCCTTAATTTGTAGATGTGGAAATCAGGAGCCAGACAAGAAAAATGAATGTTTTTTTTACCACAACAAATAAGTCAGCAAGGAGTTGGTTTTGTAAGCATCAGTTTGATGTAAGCATTCCACATTGTATATCAAATCAGCACATTGTACCCCATAAATGCATTAATGTACACAGTTAAGACTTAATAAAGAATTTAAGAAAATAAATAAAACAAGAAAAATGAATTATCAAAGATCACCCTAATCATTGTATGCACAGCTAGATTTAAAACCTAGTTCTTAA
>CAUYPK010141273.1:0-37501 GCA_963574355.1 Loris lydekkerianus | reverse complement strand
AAACAGCCTAAATGCCCAGCAACCCAGGAATGGATTAACAAGCTGTGGTATATGTACACCATGGAATACTATTCAGCCACTAAAAAGATGGAGACTTAATATATTTTGTATTGACCTGGATGGATATGGAACACATTATTCTTAGTAAAGCATCACAAAACTGCAGAAGCAAGAATACTATGTACTCAACTCTGGTATGAGAACAATTAATGACCTAGTACATGGTGGAGTGTGGGAGAGGATAGAGAGGGAAGGAGGGGGTGGGAGAAGGGAAGAGCAGAGAGAGCAAAGGAGGTAGGAGGTAGGGGAAGGGAGGACTAGAGAGAGGGAAGGAGGGGGGTGAAGGGTCTTCGTGTGTGTGACACACTTTGGGGGGCAGGACACAATTATAAGACCGAATTTACCTAACAAATGTAGTCAATTTAACCTGGTTCTTCATACTCTTAATGAATCCCCAAAAATAAAATAAAAAATTATATAATTTAATGTTCTTTTATTTCCAATACTCTCTTTCTCCATGTTGTTTTTATCTCCCCAGCTCTGGCACTCACAGCAACCAATGTACACCAACTTTCTAGATTTAATTACTTTTCATAAAAGGGGGAGATATAATCTCATAATCCATTCAATGACTTTAAGTATCTGGTACCAGTTGACTTATACCCCACAGAATCACAAACATAACCTTTGTTTCCAGCCTCATTAAGATTATATTTTAAGTACATTTCTCTCTCTCTCTCTCTCTCTCTCTCTCTCTGTCTCTCCCTGTGTGTCAGAGAGAGAGATACAGAGAGAGAGAGAGATAGAAAGAGAGAATCTGTTCCCTTCAGGTAAAATCATTTATTTTTCCATCTAATATTTCTAAAGCAGATGACAGAAATCTCCAAAGCACCATGAAGGTGAAATAATAATTACATATGTGAATATCACAGTATTACAGACCTAATTAGCAGTCTTCCAAGTGGAGACAATTGTAGGCAGAGGAAACCAGGATGAAAAAGCTTAAAATAGTTACATGGTGTAATCATTCCAAGGACAGTTCTCTGTAAAAAAAGACAGATATCCCTGCTTTCCTCATTGTTTCATGACTGTGCATCACTGTCTGAAAGGAGACACTGTGCTGGAAAGAAAGGGCTTCTGGAGCTTATCCAGTCAATCTAACTGCCTCCAGTCTGTGCAACATCCACTGACCCCCTTGCAGCAAATATTTAGGAAAATATTAGCTTTCACATTTTGAGACAGCACATTTTACTGCTTATTGTGCCTCAGAAAATGCATTATAATGTCTGAGTTGGATCCTCCTATTATAGAAAATAACAGTTTTCCGCCTAGACGTGTCCCGTATGGAAACCAATTAACAGTTGATTTTTTTATTAATCATGTTACATTTTCCAAACTACTGTTCAAATGTTTTTACAAAGCCACTAAAGCCTCAGAGCAGAAGGAATACAGAGTTGTCAAGGTACGTTCCTGGGCAAGTGGCCAGAGGGGCAGCAGGGTCGCCCCAGCCAGACAGATTGTGGTGACATGTGACATCATAAACCATTGATCCTTCCTTTCTCTGTGCTTTGCTCATTTTCTAGTCCTTGCCTGACATTTGCTAAGTTGTCCTCTCACACTGACCTACATTTAGCCCAAAGCCTTCTAATCAGGTCCTCTAGGCTCTAGTAAAAATATTTTGCCCTTTACTCGTGAGATGAACTTTACCCCCCAGCTATGAGTTCATAATTCTGGCATGTAATTCCATTACTCAGGGATAACGGTGCTGTTTATTGATACCATCTGCCTGTCCATTGTTCACATCTTAGATATTTCTTCCTCAAGTCCTAACTCTCCGGAAGACAATGTGATAACAGCACCATCTGTGCTCCTGAGTCTTTCATCTTCTGACTGAAGAAGGTACAGTTGTTAGGGTGCTATTCATCTCAGCAGGGGTTGGATACAGCCATGTCCTTCAGGAAAATGACACAAACTCTGACTGGTGGTCATCCAAATTTGGTCATGTCAGGTAAGCATGAAAGAGAAATCACCAAACACCATCTCCAGTTTCTTTCTCTAAGGCTCAGATTGTTTTGAAGTACTTTGTGCTTTGTTCCTTAGAATTCTTTCTGGAAGTTGAGAAGTATTGTGTTTTTTTGGTTGTTGTTTGGCTGGTTGGTTTTTTTTGTTTGTTTATTTTGGTACCTGGAGCCCAGAGCCCAGTCTTTTATAGTGTTGGTCAACTTAAACCACTGATTTTCAACTGGTATGCCATGAAAAGATCTTAGATGTGCCATGAAAAATTTTAAGGATCATTAATTAAATTACTTTTGAAAGAAGTTCAAAGCACAGTTAGTATATTCTTTTTTATACGTTTTTTTGTTTTTGATCATCATAATTTGTGTGCCACAGAAGTTTAAAAATAAGTTCAATGGTGCAGTAACATTAAAAAAAAAAAAAAAAGTGAAAAACACTGACCTAAAGCAATTATCTAACCTGTTTCTTCATTTTTGTTCCCCACATATGGTCTACCAACTGTGTGACACAAAGGATAGTAAATCGAGCTAGAACCTAGGTGTTCTGCATTTAGTTATCACACTGGAAACAACTTTGCCCATTAAACTGTCCTTTGGACTCTATTTCCACATCTGAAAAACTAGAGTAATAGGATGGTAATTATACAGCATCAGGGCATCAGTTGACTTTCAGTAGGAATTCATCTTTTCTCTTTTATCTAAGTAAGATATGAAATGACATTTGGAAAAAATGTACACTGAATTTTAAAAAGAAAACACAGTTTTTTGTTTACTTTGTCTTTTTAAGAAAGACAGCATTTCACTGTGATGTTAAAGTAAATTGTATGTTCCCCATAAACACTTAGATGTTACAATAATGTTATTCATTTAAAACCCTTCAAGAGCTACCACATGGATGATATTTAAAGATCATTGTTCTAAAGCAATAACATAGAATAAGTTACTGAGCTATCCCCATCCTGCCATGGTGACAAATATAATTGTACATAAATGTTTTATATGATGTATAGGCATGCGTATTTGACGAGTACATGCCATTAAATCCAAACAGCTATGATTGCTTTTCTGTGTAAGGATTTTATATAAATTAAAGATTTCTCTTGCCTGAGATTTTCATTGTAAATATATTCCATTTATAAAAAGTCTCATTACTTTAATATGCTTGTGGTTTTACTATTTTCCTTGTTAAAGAAATTTACCACTTCCTCATTATAATAACACTTTAATTCAGAAATTATCATATAAAGGATTTGAAATGGTGGCAGACTTTCTCAAAACATTTTGCTTTACACAGTGCAGACTTGCTTTCTATAAGAATTGCATAGTAAAATGCAATGATGTTTAGTGCCACTCATTTGCTCAGGATAGAATTTACTTTGTTTTTCTTATTATAGACTTTTTGAATGTATAATATATTCCAGGCACCATCATAGGCACTGGAAATATTAAAAAAAAAAAAAGGTATAATTCTTCCCCCCTCCCCCCCCCCCAATTCACTGTTCAGTGTGGGAGAAAGATTTATCAGGGCCAGATGGTGGAACATTTGTGCATCCACTCTTTTCGGGTCCCCACATGCAAGTAAAATGAAGGTAACAAAATAAATTCACAACTAAGAGCATGGGAAGGGGGCCCATCAGTGAATAACAGTTTTAATGCATTTCTAGCAGTCAAAAAGAAATGGATGGGTGAGTCATTAATCAAAGAGCAGAAAGACACAATCTAGAACACTGGCAGCAGAAGTTGTAGCTGATGAGAAACAGACTTCTTCAACAGACGCCAAAGAGACTGAAGACTGAGGGATGGTGGTGTGTTGGTGAGGGGTAGGGAAAAGAGCTCTAAGAAGATTATGAATGGAGAATTTACATGATGAAAGTATATCACCCATACCTCTTTCTACAACCCCCATCCTCAGTCCTCAACAGTGAGGCACTTTACCCCAGGAATATATACAAATTTGACAAAGCTGCCTCAGAGAAACAAGGGGCTTTGCTTACATAATGAAGACCCAGAGTGAAATCTCCTTTGTCATGGTATGTCCATCACAAAAGCCACCTCCATAATTTCTCAGTTCAAATCCATTTTTGCGGAATGCAGTCTCCCATATTGGTTAAAAAAAAAAAAAAAAAAAAGTCTTTTTCAGGAAGTTAACTTAGGGTGTTTTCCAATAAATTAAATGGGTAAACCAACAAAGAGGAAAATGTAAAATTCAAGGAATAATAAGTAGTATAAGAGAAGGGGGTAGGGAAGTTACCACAGGTAGCTTTGTAGTTGTCCTAAGGTAGAGTTTAGATAAGGAGGAAGAAATATATATAGAGTCTCGCATAACCCAGGGATGATTATAGGGGAAGCACAGAGGAAAAAATGCAATCAATACACTCCTTCTGTCTATTCTGAACCCTAATTTACATTTGCACTGTACTTTTATAATTAAACACATAGACAAATTATGCAAGAATTAATTTTGTTTTAAAAGAAAAATATCAAAGCAAAGAAACAGGGACTGAATAAAGGTGACTTAGAGGGAAGGGACATCCCCATGTCCCTCATTTTACAAATTGAGTGCCAAGGCATGATTAACGTTGATAGAACCTAGTTACTGAAATTTACTTTTTAAAATTGTTTTAAAATTTTATAATATTACGAAGCCACACACATTTTGGTTACATGTTTTGCCTTTATTAATTTTAAGTCAAAGTTTTAAGTGTGCCCTTCACCTGGAATATATAAATCCTATCATTTACATGTAGATTTCCCCATCTCTCCTTCCTTCTCCCACTTACTTAATTCCCTTTGAGGTTTTTTTTTTTTTTGTCGTTGTTGTTTGTTTTTCTGTAGAGACAGAGTCTCACTTTGTCACTCTTGGTAGAGTGCCCTGGTGTCATACAGTTCACAGCAACCTCTAGATCCTGGACTTAGGCGATTCTCTTGCCTCAGCCTCCCAAGTAGCTGGGACTACAGGCACCTGCCACAACACCCTGCTATTTTTGTGTTGCAGTTCTGCCCAGGGCCAGTTTGAACCTGCCATCCTCGGTATATGGGGCCAGCGCCCTACTCATTGGGCCACAGGCGCCACCCTCCCTTTGAGTTTTATTTCTGTATGTATACATAAATGTTGATCAACTAGTTCCAATTTAGTAGTGAGGACATGTGGTATTTGTTTTTTCCATTCTTACACTATTAGGAAAATGGTCTCCAATTCCATCCAGGTTGTTACAAAAGATACTTGATCTCCATCTTTTTTACTGCTGAATAGCATTCCATGTTTTTTTATATATATATATGTATATGTATATATGCATATATATATAATATTAACATATAAATATTATATTATATATTAATTATATATAATATATGTGAATATTATGTAATATAAATGCATTAATATATAATATATATGAATATTACATATAATCATATATAATAATTATATATTGATATTGTATATTAACATGTATATATTAATTAATATATAAACATAATATATTATATAAATTATATATATGAATAAATTAATATGATTTGTGAATCCATTCATGAATTAGTGGGAAAATGGGTTATTTCCACATCTTTGCCTTTGCACATTGCAATGCTATAAACATACGAGTGCAAGTGTCCTTTTTATAAAATGTTTTTTGTTTTTTTTCTCTCTTTGGGTAAACAGGTAGTGGTGAGATTACAAAAAGTAGTTCTGTTCGTTCTTTAAGGTATCTCCATTCTACTTTTCAAGGGGGTTGTACTAGTTTACAATCCGAGAGCAGTAAGTGTTCCCTTCTCTCAGTATCCACACCAACGTCTGTTGCTTTAGAAATTTTTGACATAAGCCATTCTCACTGGTGTTAGGTAAGCCTCACTGAAGTTTTGATTTGCATTTCCTTGAAGGTTAGAGATGTTCAGAATTTTTTTTTCCATGTGTTTGTTGACCATTAGACTATCTTCATTTGAAAGTTTTCTGTTCATGTCTTTTACCCACTTTGGGGGAGTTGTTTGATTTTTTTTCATGTTGATTTTCTTGAGAATCACTGATGTAAAGGAAGCACACCTGGAGGTTATGGATAAGATCTCCAAGTATGGCTCGGCACCTGTAGCTCAGCGGCTAGGGTGCCAGCCACATACACCAGAGCTGGCAGGTTCGAACCTGGCCCATGCCTGCCACACAACAATGATAACAACAACAACAACAACAACAACAAAATAGCTGGGCATTGTGATGGGCGCCTGTTGTCCAGCTACTTGGGAGGCTGAGGCAAGAGAATTGCTTAAGCCCAAGAGTTTGACGTTGCTGTCAGCTGTGACGCAACAGCACTCTACGGAGGGTGACATGGTGAGACTCTGCCTCAAAACAAAACAAAAAAAAAAGATCTCCAAGTACTAACGTTTCTCTGACTACCTAATGCAGCAGTGATTCATACCTTCGCAACTTGCCTTTTAAACACTTTGTCTACATGGGCAATGTCTAACTTCTATTAATATTGTAAAAAATAATTAAAACATTTTAGGAATTATGTATCTTAGCATTGGTTATGTATAGAATCATAGCTATGTAGTTTATGTCAATGACTTGGTGAATTAAATATTAAAGATGAAGAATTTCTTATAGATTTACTGTATGCAGGACTTGGTCTTATCTGGTATCTAAAACAATTCTTCTTCTAAGTCTTTCTTTAAATAATCTTTAATTATACTAGCTAATTCTAAGTATTTTAAATTTAGGATACTTGTTTTTAAGATTCATTATAAACTGGTGAAACTCTGCAAAAGAGATCTAATTTGAAATGGAGCTTATTTTGAGATTCGAGTGCATAAGAATAAAGATGTTTTAAGATAGTTGGCAAATTTGGCATCTTCGCTGGTAAAATGTGTTTTTATTTCTATATAATTACAAAAATATGTAATTTATCCTTTCAAGCAGAGAATATAGCTGGAGATTGGACTACAGCCAAAGTCTTGAAAATCTTGCAGAAGAGAGTTAAGGGTAATCCAAAAACTATACATTGGCAACTCTCACCTCTGCACCTGGAAAACTACTTTGAAAGATCTTGGAAGGTGGAACACAAATCATCGGGGTGAGCAAAATTCTTTAGGAATAAATCAGCCTGGGCTTTGCAAATGTAAATCACTGCCTCAGTGCCTTGAAAGGATACTTTATGATGCTTAACAAAGAGTAAATAAAGGAGGTTTGCCAGATGTACTCAATTTAGGTTTTCACTGCCTCTTAAAAGATATTTTTATCCTATCACCTGGCAGTGGGAATCTGTGGCTACACTGAGAGAACATTTAGAGAAGGCACAAGAAGCTTTTTCTCCATATAGCCTATCTGTGGTCCAGTTTTTCCAGAGACCACAGAGTCAGCTGCTGACACTGGACAAAACCATTTTTTTCTTTTTTTGTTGAAGGTCAATGCTCGATAACCTGTAAATTCCGGGCAACAGAGAGAAGAGAGTGAAAGTTCTGTTCATGACTTAAAACTGGATGGATGACAATAATGCTGGACTGTGAATATTGTCTTGCTGCTACTATAAGGTAGGAGCTGCTTGCTTATTGGAACAGGGTCAAATATTTAATTCATTATTTAGATTAAGAGAGGGTGAATTATTGAGGGTGAACACTAAGAAGAGGGAAAAAATCCTGAAAAATTCATGGGAAAATAGTAGACATGTACCATAAATTCTTGTTCTTTTCTATAGAAATATGAAATGTGTTTGAAAACTGCTTCCTTTTTAAACCAATTCATGACATAATTAAGGAGATGCTACACATAAAATTATAATCAGCCTTGAGCCAAATGATTGACATAAAGTGGAAGTGAAAGCAGATTGCAAGGGGAAGATCCACCTCTTTAGACTGAGGTGGTCAATTCGATGCCATTTGGTCCTAAAAAGGGGCGCATGTCAGATACAGAGCCAGACATTTGACCGAGATGGAAAATGTGAGCAAAGAAGATAGAATTTTTCTAAGTGTTTTGTGCAGCATCAAATAGTCCATTTAGCTAGTTAAGAAGTACTAGCCAAATGACGCGGCTGATGACTGCTGAACAGGGAGGTGATCATGATCACAGGGAACTTTGAATGTATTTATTGTATTTAATATATGAAGAATGGATCGTATTCATGAGTGAGAGGCCAGAGATACAATGGCTTCAGGGGTTGGCCAAGTTTTGAACACTTACTCCATTTCATAAAGTCAATTTTTTTCTAAAGTAGTGTGTGAATGTTAACTATGAATCAAAAATAAATACAAATTAATCTGTTTTGAGAGGGAAGGGGAATTAGACAAGATGAACCAATCTAAGCTCCTAAGGAAAAACAAATCAGCAAGTGCAGCAAGAAAACTTAAAAGGAAAGATGGGAGAAAACACAGAAGGGAGAAAAATTAGCCCTTCAAGATTTAAAAACTGTCAATATTTACCATAGTTTACTACTGGCAAATGAAGAAAAAGATAGTCCAATGGAAAGAATAGAAAACTCAGATATACCCACCACCTTAGATTAGAGAAAACCTTAGATTAGAGAAAACTTTTCTTATGCTATTTTAAATACTAGTAGACACAATAATTTTTTCAAATGTTACATGTCCACTTTATAAATTAAAAAAAAAAACTGTATAGTAAACAAGTCATAAACAAAGTTAAAATAATAATAGTCCAGGAAAATACCCATGACTCACATGATCAGTCCAATGATTACATTTCTAATACCTAAAGAACTCCTCCAAATAGATACAGAAATGATTTAGAGAATTGGGTAAAACAATGAAGAGATAATTTCCTGAGGAGAAAGTAAAATGGCTAAACATTAACAAATATTAACAAAATATTCGACTTCATCCATAATTAGAAAAACACAAACTAAAACTTCAGTGATTATTGTATCTTCCTATTTGGCAAAAATTCAATCTTACTAATTTGCTGAGCTACTGAAGTGCTGGTGGCGTGTAAGTGACCCCATCTCTAGGGACGGTATTTAGTCTCATTTTCAAGCATAAATGCATGCACTCGTCAACCCAGTGATTCTGCTTCCGGGACATTATCCAAAAGATATACTCGTCCATTGGGAATGTTGTAGGTGCAAGGGTCTTCGAGAAGTATTTGTAATAGCCAAAAAATCATAATACTTTCCTGTTACTGTCCTCGATAAATGACAACCTTTCAAATAGCTTTTATTTTTTAAAACATTTTAAATTTAAAAAAAAAGATGGAACTACTTCTTATGAGCCAGAAGACAGCATTGCCAAATAATTAGACCAATGCACCTACCAAGTAAAACTAAAAGCTTTCATTTTCCCATTAACTGAAAATAAGACAAGGAGAGAAAACATGGGTGGACATATAGAATTGCTAAAAAAAAAAAAAATCAAAATACCTGAAAGATCAATTTATATTTGTAAACATGTGTAATTTTAGAAAAGTCTGAAAAAATAATAATAACAATAATAAAGACTAACACCCTACAACATCACAAAATACATTTTTCTCTCTCTCCATGCACAGCTACGTACTGTTGTTAGGCCCAGCGTGTGTCTCTGTCTCACAGGAGAAACTATTCACTGTGAATCAAGTAAAAGTGCTCTCTGCTACAAAAAAGAAAGTGGTTTCCCCATTCGTGGGCATGCTTTTCAATTTTAAATATATGTGAACCTTCTTTAAAAAAAAAAAAGTAGAATTTGACTCTTCATTGTAGTTAATTGCTAGGATATCCCTGGGGCAATTTTTGTCAGAGGCTTGATGTTCATTAGGAAACAGGAATTTGAAAACAATAATAAAAATTAGCAGCAACAGAGGATAAAGGCAAGAAACCTCAATGTTAAATGTTCAAGTCCCACAAAGCCACCTTCTGCTCAGCCTCCTGTCAGAACATGTGTGAGCGATCCCTTTTTCAAGGTTAGAGTTGCTGGTTACTGAGAAATTGTTTTCCATTTATGTTTTCTTTCCACCCTGGGAGTCAGAAACTACCCAGCTGTTATTGGAAGAATAGTGAGTACCCAACTTCTGATACATCTTTCCTATAAAAAGATGTTGGTAATACTATTTCTGAATAATCATGATTATTCCTCTGTCATTATATGCTCATCTTTCCACACCTGTTTGTTTTATTTTATTTTATTTTATTTTTTCCTAGATTCTTAGGTGCCTGCAGAAGCATAGCGTGTTCTTTCATAAACTTAAAGAAATAGATTGTTTACTGTGGGGCTTAAGAAATTTATATTAATCATTTTGGCTGCTCTTCTTATGCTTGTCCTGAGTTCAGAAGTAGCTGAGAAATAAGCACAGGAGTTGAATGGGATCCGAAAGTCAATTGTTAAAATCAATGAAACCCAAGTCAGAAAATGCAGCTCCACTCCAGACTGGCACCGTGCTTCTGCTCCCTCCCCAGGCCTCATCTTCCGGGCTCTGTTTGCATCACTGAGCATGCCTCCCCCCCCCACCATCACTCCCCCTGATGGTGTGTTAAGGAGCCCCCAAGGAGAAGAGCAAGCAAGGGGACACAATTTCACTCCCCACATTTCATTCACAAAATGTTGAGCCATTTTGGGGAAGTCATTGGTTGGTCTGACACAGTTGATAAGTCTGTATATTTTTCTCAGAAAGCTAAAAGACCTAGCTAGAAATCATGGAGCATTAGGAGTATAAGAGCCTGAAGTCTAATAGAGCAAATGGTATTCCCGAGGAAAGCGTTATTTACGCACATCAATGTTACTCGGAAATGGCAGATGAGAACCATAAAGGACGATGGCTGTGGTTTACTGTACAATCTGCCAAACATTCTCTGTGAATGAAATGTATTCTTGAGTGAATCACCACTGGCCTTACTGAACAGTTTGAATTCCAAGGCTCTGAGCTACAATTTGGATGTTCCAGAAAATAGTAGAATACTGAGAAGTCTCATTTTGAAAATGAAAAACTAAAATGAATAAAAAGAAAAGTCTGCAATTTTTTAAAATTAAGGGTCCAACATTGCTGAATTGGCCTTTATCTAATTTTGATAAGAAAGTATATCACAACAGATGGAATTGCTGTGGTGTCTTCAAGTTATTTATTAAGTCAACTTTATCTGGTGGATATTTCTTTGTATTAGAATAACATACATGGATTCAGAAAGAATTGTTTTACTAAGTTCAGTTCAGCTCAGTGTTTAAGATGGTGAAAATGGGAGAACTCACCTTGTTTCTCTCTGTCAGTAATGTGTTAGCCTGATCAGCACTTTGGTGGGTGGTAGGAAGGAAGGGAATCCAGAAGACCAGTACTATTTTCCTTTATTCTTGACATTCAAGCCATTTATGCATCTTAAATACTAATCCTTACAAAAGCAATTGTGTGACTATTACATTAGTTGTCTTAGGAGAAATCACTTCCCTGTCTTCCCATCCCCTTCACTGTCAATGAGCCAGAGATTATAAAGTGAATAAAGACATAAAATGGTAGACATGGAGAACCAGGCCAAAACTGTAAGAAAATCTGCTATCAGACATACAGAAACAAATACAGAAGTCATATTCAGGGACATAGTCCAAGATAATCATTGGCTACCAAATCTCACGGCAGATGCTTTGATTTATTACAGTTATCTGATGTCTGATCAATTATAAACTTTCAGAGGCCAGACTTTTCAGGATGGTGAAAGGCTATTACAGTTAACAGAGGCTTTCTGCTGGGTACTGTGGAATGGGGAAAAGTAAGTAGGTGACACACATGTTTTGATTTAATAAATTTAGTGCACTTTCTCTAATGAAGGCTACATTTCCTTGTTTATGATGGTGAAAATGGAGGAAAGTACCTTGTAAATGCTGGAAGATTTATAATGCAACTTCTTGTTATTTAGGGGGGGGGGGAGTTATAATGTACATGGTGAAAGAAAATACATTTCTTATATTTACCAAGATATTGCATAATGCACTTAAATATTAGTGTCTTATTACTAAACTTATAACACTAATTTTTTGACAAAATGATTTAAATTTGGGCTAATATATTCATGTTGAAGTGGTTTTAAAAACTTCACTTCTCCAGAGGGAGGGTGATTGATGGGATTACACCTGCGGTGCATCTTACAAGGGTACATGTGAAACTCAGTAAATGTAGAATATAAATGTCTTAACACAATAACTAAAAAAATGCCAGGAAAGCTATGTTAACCAGTGTGATAAAAATGTGTCAAACAGTCTATCAAACCAGTGTAGGGTGCCCCATGATTGCATTAATGTACACAGCTATGATTTAATAATAAAATTTAAAAAAAATAAAAACTTCACTTGTGCAAAGAAATAATGCAATACCATCTGCTAAATATTTTTCAATAAATTTCTATTTCCTCAACATTCTGAGATACACAATAACTGAACTCTTTATCTCAAAGAAAGTACCATAAAAAGCCTCAACTACTATGTATCCCAACCTCTTGCGTGAATGCTTTCAATACGTTCAGGAACTGTCATTTTTTCTCTAAGTTATTGGAAAAAATGATTTTTTTTTCTTGGTAGGAGAAGTGATGTGTCTTGACTGAAGTGTTGTAAATATTCTAATACATCAGACTTTTCCAAATTAGAAAAGCTAAACAAAATGTTTTCAGTCATAAGCAAATGTGTCCCTGGCAAAAATTTGTATTTATAATGCAACTGGATTTATGTCCCAAGGTTAGGCTTCATAAGTGACTCGTTCTCATAGGAGAGGTTATTATCTGCAAGCAGAATATAGTTATCCTCAGATTTTCATTGTTTCCCCATTTATGATTAAATATTTGTATTCCATCTTTATCTCCAGTTTTCATTTTTACTGCTCCATCTGGTGATCAATCATATCTTGTGTTTTTAAATAGTAATTTGTAGAGGGCTTAAAACACGTCCATTTTTTACATTGTCAGTAACAAAAAAAAAAAAAAGTATTGCTTATAATGTCTTCTGGGGAACATATTCATGTCATGCTCATCTGAGTCATTGAAAGATTTATGAAAAGGAAAAGGTGAAAGGGCAGACATTTTTAATGCCAAAAGTCTGATCAATATAATAAGGAATTGCATTGCTAGGCCTATTTATTTTTTCTTTCTTCACAGAAACAGAAAAAGGGGAATGCAATATCACAGAATGGAAATAACCTGTGGTGAATTGTTGCCATCCAGATCAACCCCAAGTCCAAATGGTTCATTCATCTTAGACTAGATCCTGGTGCAGCCCTGTGAACTGCTGCTCCTGAAACCAGGCTCCAAGGCTCTGAAGCAATGCATCACATTTGCATCCATGATTTGCTTAAAATATTCCATTTAGCTTTTCCTCCTAGGAAACAAAACCAGCAGTATTTGATTATTGAATAGCTCTTTTTGAATGCTTAGTTTGAGGAGATTTTATTAAGATTATAGGAAACTTGAATTTTACAGAATAAATCATGGGTTATATTTCAGTTTTGATTTGTCTCCAAGGGTCAAAATACATGGAGAATAGGATACATTATATATAAGCTCTCATTTAGCATGCCCTATTGTAATCACAGGCAGTATCAAATGCTTGAGAGAGAAAGAATACACTGTCAGAATGAGAGCTGCCAAAAAGGACAAGTCTATATAAACATGAAAATGAACTTGGAGCAATGACATGAAGTATTTTCAATGTAAATATATACATTTTAATTGTATATTACTATCGTTCCAATCACAATAATCAATTTAAACAATGGTTTATGGGAAATATCTAATCAAATCTTTCAGGAGGAAGATTCTAGATACTCCTCCATATGCTAAACAAAGTTTGGGATGTGCATGCACCCAGACACACACACAAAAACACACATGCACACCCAGTCCTCTGATCAACCAACATTGTGCGTGCATCCAGACACACACGCACACATAGTCCTCTTATCAACCGACATTGTGCTTGCAGCCAAACACGCACACACACACATACACTGTCCTCTGATCAACTGACATTGTGCGTGCACCCAGATACACACACAAACACACACACACACTGTCCTCTGATCAACTGACATTGTGCGTGCACCCAGACACACATACAAACACGCACACACACACACACACACACACACACACACAGTCCTCTGATCAACTGACATTTAAGGAACACTTACCTTCTATTGTGTGCAGAAAAGCACTGATATTATTATGGGCCATATGAAGAACTAAGAACACTTTTTTTTCTCTAAAAGAAGAGCAGGGAAACAAAAGAAGAGTTTGAAGGGCCACAGTGTAAACTTCAGAACATACCTCAGCACCCCCACATCTCCTGCTTCCTCTGTCCTGTGTTGCCAGGGGACTGAGGAAGGGAATGGATGCCTCGCCTCCAACCCGTCCTCAACCAGGGCCTGCACCCGTAGCAGCCTCCTGTCCTCTTCTACTCTTCTTTGTTCCTCTGCAAGGAAGGAGCTTCCAGAGCCCCCAAAGCTTCTCTTACTCAGGCTGAAACTTCCTGTTCCTCTAATCTTAGTAAATGCTCCATTCTCACACAGGCTTAAGCCGATACAATTCTCAAGATTGAAATGTAACACAAGTAATATTTGGAGGGAGGTTTTTTGTTCAGATTCAACAGCGACTTTTCAGAGTGGCTCTTCTGACCTTTTCCATCTAAAATAGTGCTTTCTGCTATCTGCTTTCCCTTCTCTGAATTATTCTGGTTCATTTTTCTGTCATAGCATTTTTATCACTTCCTGAAGCAGTGTTAGAGAAGCATTTATTTTTTATTTTCTCACTCTTCTCAATAAAGTATCAGGTACAGAGAGAGAAAGTATGTTTTGTTCCCTCTGCCTTGTGGAAGAGAATAGTGTTGGCTTTTAGGAGACACTCAATAAATGTTTGTTGAATTAATGAGAAATTAACTTGGTGGGTTTTTAGAATGACTGATCCTGGATGTAGATACAAAGGCCAGGATTGAGTTGCATGTGATTTATGAAGGACATGCTGGGGGAGGGGGGGTGCAGGGGTCTAGGAAGGGGAGAAGATGACTTGGACCAGCATGAGAGAGGCAACGGACAGGTGAGATTTCAGGTGAATCCAGACAGGGGTAGTTCCTAGTCAGAGCTCTGATATATACATTTCAACTTCAAGTTCTTCTGGAAGAAAAAGAGATGGGCTTTTGTACCTCCTACTAGTAAGCACGTTGGTTACTGGTAGCCCCTGGGAAGCGGGTAGGTTGTAAAACTCCCTTCCAAGTTTGTTGATGCCCCATATCCAATTTATCTTTCTTGAATCTCACTTTGTCTTTTAGATGATGACTATTAACTAAGTTGAGCAACTAGTTGTGTAACAAAAGGATAGAGGACCTCTACCCTCCTATTACATAAAGCATATGTGAATATTTTAAAGTGGCTTAATTGTTGTGCAGTGCCAACAGGTATATAACTGTCTTATCTAGTATTGATATTACATGTATTTGATCCTCAAAATAATTGTTTAAGGTAGAAATAAAAATATTCTCTCTTTCTCCTCTCTCCCCACATTTTGAAAACATGAGATTCAGGTAGGTTAAGTTCTATAGTGAAGCCAAGATTCAAAGAGGTGCTTGATTGCAGACATTATTTATGCTCTTACTGGGGTACCAAGCTGACACACAAAGAGATAATTATGCCTTTATTTTCTTAATCACTAAGATTCCAAAAATAAAAATTTTGAGCCAAGTGAGGAAGAAGAAATCAAAACAGATTAATGAGGGAAATGTTAATGACAGACATAGCTTGGAGGCTCTCCAGTCACAATGAACAGGGGCTGCCTCTTCCATCTGTGCTGGAGAATGGTGTGACACTGAGCCACCCCAGGCCACCCTCCCCTCTGTTGAGTCCCTCACACTTACTATCATCATTGCCTTTATTCAACAGAAACCTACTCTAAATGCTGCATTGTAAGAATTTCAAGATTGAACTGATGAAAAACAATTTAAGAAATAACATTTGAAGGATGGTAGTGGGCTTAAATGGTCAATGATGAGTGAAAAGAAGTATTTATTTGGAAAAAAAAAAAAAACATGGAATGACTTTGCCTTCAGGTGATAAAAGCACTTTGTCTGTATTCATTTGTTTGGGTACTATAAGAATAAAATACTTCTATGCAATCAAAAGCTGAACTTCTGGGGAAAAATCATTCTTAGCGCCTAATTGTGTTGGTACTTCACAACTAGAAATAGTGACGTTTTACTAAACTCCTCTTTCATATTTAAATATTAGAGAACACTGTAAAAATTTAACCTGTTCTATACAAATAAACCAACTGTAAGACCTTGATACTCAACTTTGTCGTGCATTTAAGTGTTTTTGTACTAAATTTCACAAAGCATAAAACAATTAATGTAATTAGATTTTCAGAAAAAGAAGATAGTTTAAGATTATTCTTTCAACAGAGGACATTGTAAATAATAGTTCTATTTTGTTTTTAAAGTACCTTTCTAAGCCATTTTGCATGCTTCCTCTGATTTTATCCTTAACAAACTATTTTCTTCAGCTTCTATTTTAAAAGTACAATTTATTACAGTTGTTGAATAATAAACATTTAGAGCTGCCAGGATAATAACTATTAGCACTACTTTAAATAGAGACAAATGTGTCTCAGGAAGGTTATTAATATCACAAGATTCTAGAATAGCCAGAGAGAAGTGGGTGCCACATCACAAAGACCACTGCTCTGGGCTGAATCCCTCACACACTTTCCTTCATTTCTGCTGTAGCATCTGTGGCAACTTTCCATCAATCTGTGCCTATTTACTTCTGGCTCCCATAGACTTCTTCAGGAAGAGATGTGACTTCCTGGCTCCACTCTGGATGGCTTCAAGCATCTTCCTCCTCCATTATTTGATTGATTGATTGATTTTTAGTCTATCTGCAGCCCTAGACCTTACTTCTGTGAAGATCTACTGTTAGGACTCCACATTAGATAAATAAGGTTGTAGGGTCTGGGAATAGGGTCTGGGTACCAAACTAGGAGGCGTCTCTTCCACACCAATAATCCACCATTACTGCCTGACATTAGACTAATGGACAACAATGTAAATGTACCACAACATATTATATGCAAACGATGTATAACATTATTCATTTATATTGTTTTTATATTAACAATTTTTACAACTTTGTTACTTGGGATATCACTTTAGAGTGTGATTATCTGCCTAACAAAAGTCCAAGAAATAGCATTTCTGTCTGGCTGAGTGATTATGCAATATTGAAATAGAAAAGGTACAGCACACCCACCCTGCCCAGAGAAAGTGACATGCCAACAGGCAGCCTGGAGCAGACTTTATTCTGAGCATTTTATCATGTCACTAAGTATTCCTTGAAGACATCTTTCACAGGGGCTATAAAATCACCCATCTTTTTAATATGCTCTCAATGAACTGCTATTCTATTTACTGGAAATGTATGTATTTGAAATGATTTTAGATTGTTTTTAATAAGTAAAGATCAATAAAAATGTACATACCCATATCTTTGTACAAACAAGGATTTCATTAAATTCCAAGTTGTTTAATTCTGAGTCAAAAGGTAGAAATGTGCTTGAGACATATTGTCCAATTGCCAGAAAGCTGTATGAATTTTATATGTGTATTCCCTGTCATAACATGTGAAACTGGGGCATAATAGTCTTGAAAAATTGGAATATTTTGACAAATTGATGGGCAGAAAATTATTTCTCTTTGTTTTAATTTGCACTGTTGAGTATATGATTTATTAATTGTGTACATTTATATAATGAGGGTGTTTAAATTTTATTAAAAAATGCAGTTCCTTTTCCTTTTCATTATTGTATAATCAGTTCATGCAGGCAGAAATGCTATTTCTTACATATTAGTTAGCCAGATAGTCATACATTGAAGTAATAAACAAATTAATGGAGTCATAAAAATTGCTAATATAAAAATAGCATGAGTTGAATAATGGTACTGTACATCATTTGCACATTACATGTTATTGTACAATTTACATTGTAGTCCATTAATTTACTTGGAAATGAGTTGCAAGTACACAACTGATTATGGGCTTCTTTGCGATACTTCTTGAAATGTTGCATTATAATTGTTTTCCCCACTGTCTCTTTTTTAGCTTCTTGACTGGATTCTAAACAACGTGGGCCGGGAGCATTGATAAAAGCCTCTATTAAATCCTGTTGCTTCTCTTGTATCAGATAGAATCCTCAACACACTGACGGGAAGGGGCATACACAACCTCTGTGTGATGGATACAGTCCCCTTCATTACCCAGGGAACACGAGAACACAGTAGTTATTCCAGGGTTATCCTGTAGGGATGATCTTCAGTTCACACCTGGTTCTCTAACATGGAAGTATATTGTTGGAGGTCACAAAGATTTTCTCTGGAATAAAACAGAAAATAGAGCACAAGGAGCAAACTGTTCAAAGGCACACAGAGGCGCCCATCTTGACTGATACTATCCCGTTTTCTTTCTGGAAGACTGCACCTCCATTTCTCTAACTCTGATCTTTCTCTGACCCTAACCCATCAACGTCGACCCAGTTTCAGTACTTACAATTGCTCTTCCTCCTTCCTTCATCTATACTTGTTCAGCTTTTTAATGCTGATTTGTCTTCTATTAAAATATATACCTGCTTCTACATGAATCCTGTCAAGGACTGACCCATTTCAAGCCATTTATTTTTACTGTCAGACTTCCTCTATATAAACATTTTCTCCCCATTGTTGAAACTACATATGATTTGAGTGCCTCACTTTGCTGTAACTTGTCAGCATGGTTCAGTTGTGGGTAACAACATTCAGCGGCTACAGCTTAGCATACAGCCTCTTCAGCTAAAAATGACCATGATCGCAGTCGAACTTCAGTTGGCACTTGACATGTAATATTGTGACAACAGAAATATCTTGGCCTCATCTCTTAGGATGAAAAAACAATCATGTAGGTCAGAGCTGCGTGTTTATTTGCATTTGTAATATGTCAACTTGTGAATATTCTGACTTTCTCCACCTCTCCAGTGTTCCCTGAATACTATTTAGCATCCAGCTTAGATCAGTTCCTGTCCCCAACAAGTGCAGCCTTAAAAGGCAAGCCCTAAAGGAGCAGAGTGGAGGCTGGATCTATGCATAAAATAATAATTCCAAATAAACCACGAACTTCATTGCTTCCAGATCAGAGTGATTCAATTTTTCTCTCTCCCCAAAGCTTTCTGGAATAAGTAAACATTGAGTTAATGGTGTTTCTAGGCTTTCCAAAATTATTTCTGTCTTTTTTGATTTGTTTTTGTGTTTGTTTGTTTGTTTTTTTCATTTTGAAAAGTCACCATTGTCTATGAGCTTCTTTATCCAACATCCATGATCTTTCATGATTTGACCTTTTCTTACTTCCTGAAGTTTCCATATAATCAAATCTAATCAGGATCATTTTTTATTTGTATCAGCAATGTAAATATTTTTGTAGTCTGAACATGTTATTGCTGTCTTCCTGCTTAGTACCCTGAAAACATATTTCACTTTCTTCTCCTGACCTATTACTACAAATCTACCAAGACTCAGGATAACCGTCTTCCTTTTTAACTGGAGTTTGTTGAGCCAATAAGATGGGCTTAGTATCTCTCTTCAGTGTGCCCAGAAACTTATGAATGTTAGCACTCTAGTGTTTACCACGCTACATAGAAATTATCTCTATTTCACATGAATGTTTATTCCACAAGTAATGTCTTAACGTAAGAGCTATTTCTTATTTATTTTTGTATCTATAATGTTTAGAATAGTGACTGACAGTAAAGTAGTATATGTCTATTATGTGGAATTTGAGCCTCATATTAACCTTTACACAAAAATGTTATTGTTATTCACATCATTTAGTCATGGAATTTGTTTTAGAACAATTGCTGATATTTGCCTGGCACTAAATCACCTCAAGCAGGATTTAAATTTAGAAATGCCCCCAAGCTATTAGTGTTTCAAGACCATACAGATTAGAATGCTTCTAGAACACAGGTTTACACCTGTCTGATACCATATGTTTCTTAATTCCCGATAAACACAGATAACTATTTTCCTGTATTATCTGTGTGGCTGGTAATCAAAAGAAGGAAGTCCTTTTGAATTACATTTTACTGCATGCCCAAAGGTAATGAAAAATTATCTAGATTGGTTAGATTTGAGACCACTCATTGGATTACATTTTGTAGATGGTATTTCAAGTTTTTATAGGCCAAACAGAATAGTTTCTAAACATGAAGTTGTGGCCCAACAAATTTTTCTTCCATTTAAGGAGTAAATTCAGAGACCAAGATTTGGACTCTGAAACCCATGGAAAGAACAGACCTTATCCACATTTTATTGTGAATAATATACCGACATATCTAATATTTAAAATAAAATATACTTTAGCTTAGTGTCTTGAAAGTCCACTCAAGAGTGTATGGTTAAAGAATAGTCGAATGCACTTTTGTTTTGCCTTGTTCCTACTATGTATGTATCTCCCTTGCAAAGCTTGCAGAAAAGAATGATAGGCTGTACATAAAGTTGGATGTTCACAAGTTTCCTTCACAGAATATCATTATAATATTATACCTTAATAGAACCCCACTAGTGTTATTATCCAAACAAGATGGTTCTTCTGGGTGATTAAGAGAGATCCGTTTGTCTGTTGTGGAGGAGGAATGTACCGTTGCTCAATGAGTAAATGACCTTGCCACCTTCCTTGCCTGCACATATACTAAGTCACTGAAGGGGGAGATAAAGCTCCCTCCCTCTCTTAAGGGAGCTCTCCCAGGTCATGGCCAGGGGGAAGAATGAGAGCACCATGCATAAACCTGACCTCATGGATTCAGCAGCTGAACTTAAATAGAAAAACTTTGGCAGAAGTTAGCTTTCATTTAAAGAAAAAAAAAAAAAAAAAAGTACAAGAATTCTTTTTCAATTTTGTCATTCAGAAAAATTATCCATTGTTTAATGCACATTAAGATTACTCTTAATATAGTAACATGAAAAATAATCTTACATTGAGTTGTTTGTCATTAACCAGGCAGCTTTATGTTGGCATGATGTTATTCTTAAATAGTTTTAGTCAGTATGAATCAACTGTTGGCTAGCTATTTTAAGCACTGAATCATTGCCTCTTCCAAGCAACTGTTTATCTAGAGACAACCCAGTTTGTTTCAAAAGCAACCGATAATGAGAAATGACTCCCAGATAGGATTTGATGTATCAGCCTCAAGCACTCAATGGAAAGAATTCTGAGCTCATCTGAGAGTGTGGTTCTGCTCTCCCTTTGAGGACCTTCTCTGCAAAGAGGGTTGAATAGGAATCTCTTCATGAAACTTGCCAGACTTCTGGTATAAATGTGAGAAGCAAATCAACGTGGTGAGAAAATGACTTACTCACTTCTGCATACTTCAGGATCAACTCACTCAAGAAAAAAAGAAAGAAACTGAACAATTTTAACAAAATCTTAGTCACACATAGAAAAAAGTTTATCCAGATTTTATTATATATAAATTTTATAATTCTCCCTTCTTATATACAAAAGGATGGAGGTAGTTCTTGTGTATTCATCTGGTGAGACAAGGTTTATGCTATTGAGTGAGGGACATTTCAGATTTGGTGTAGACAATTATGAGGGCAATAACTTCAAGTACACCTTAAAAATTTTTATGTAGAAATATTTTAAACTTAATTAAATAACTAAGAATAAGAATGGTACAGATAGTACCAGCTTCAACTATTGTTACTGTTGTTAACATTTTACTTATTTTCTTGGTCAATTGTGGCATTTCTCTTCCTCCCACCCCATGAGAGAAAATTGCATTCATCAATTATTTTTCCATGATTTAATTAATAAAAATGGTGCAATAGTGATATTTTCCTACATAATTTCAGTACAATTATCAATTCAGCAAATTTGTCATTGAAATAATACTTTAAACTATCTAAAATCTATATCCCAGTTTTGCCAACTGAATAAAAAGTTCCTCAAGTAGGATTTCCCCCACCTCTGATCTAGGCCTAGATGTTGTGTGTAGCTGTCGTTTTTCTTCAGTCTCCATTTATCTGGAATATTCACACATGCATTCTTTGTCTTTTTGTTTGTTTGTTTTAATGTGTGTGACATTGACTATTTTGAAGAACATTTATATTTTAAAAAATATAAAATTTCTTAATTTGCATTTTTCTGACATGTCCTCAAATTCAGATCAGGTTGAATCCCAAGACACAGCATCATGCACTATTATGTCATTCTTAGCTTATTACATTTGAAGACATCTACACATACTAGATACTCATCTGCTCGGTGATTTGAACTTATTAATTTATAACCAATAGGTTGTTGATCTCTTCATTGATAACCAAAATTTTTCCTCCTACAAGCAATAAGTCTGATGTGGACATTTCTAGTTAAGATAGTCATGTACCTCATAGTGACATTTCCCTCAGTGACAGACTACATATACTACAGTGGTCCCACAAAATTATAGCATATTTTTACTTTACTTCTTCTATGTTTAGATAATTTTAGATGCACAGACATTTACCATTGTGATACATTTTTCTACAGTACAGCACGTGCTGTACAAGTTTGTAGCCTAGGTATGATAGGCTACACCATATAGCCTAGGTCTGCAGTAGGCCACACCCTCCAGGTTTGTGTAAATACACTTTATGATATCTCACAACAATGGCCTCACCTAATGATGCATTTCTCAAAACACATCTTTGTTGTTAAGTGACACATGACTGTACAAATACCCTGCTGGTAATCAGAATGTCACAACAATTGATAATTCTTCCCTGAATCAGTCTTCACTATGTTTCAAATACTACTTTTCTACCCTCAAAACTCCCTCCACATTCAACATTTGGCACTTTAGCAAAAGACATCCATTCTCCACATTTACTTCCCTGTTTGTTACCAATATAGACATAGCATCGCTCCTCCCCACAGGTGGTTAGAATTCATTACAATACTTACTGATTTTGGTATTCGCATTACACTTCCAGTTGGCTTCTGAATTCTTGCAACATGCCTCCACTAGCTTTCTAGGAACTTACCTGCTTTCTGTCCTAACTACATATTCTAGGGTTCTCTTGTGCCTACTCTTTCCCAGCTCTGGACACTGATATTTATTTGTCTGAGTAGCCTTGGTTACAATTAGTGGAGGAAAGTTAGTAGCACAAACCACAAGTTTGCTGCTATTTTTGTCATTGACAATTTTTTTTTTCTAGCTCCTTTCAGCAGACAGAGCTAGGAAATAACACATACATGAACATGTGTACATACACGTCTGCAGATAGACATTCTTCTGCATATATATGTAGATATATGAATACGCACATATTTTAGAAATCATAAGTTTACACCAATTTTACCAATTCCAGTCCATCATTACAGGTTTTCTTCTTGTCTTCCGCTTTTTCACATATATGCTCTTCCACAGGAATGCTAACTCCCAGCATTTGGCAATTTGTAAGACAACGAAAATAATTTCAAAATTGATTAGCCTATATTTCTACTTCAAAAACCTGAAAATCTGCTAAATATCATTCTCTCCAAAAACATGGCTCAAGACTGAGAGCATACTGTCAAATATTTCGTTCATAAGTTAATTGAATTATGGCTGTCTATTTTTCCCCTTCGGTGTTAACTATAATTTTAATTTGAAATAACAGTTAATTTTACTTGCTTCTGTTTGCTTTCAATTTTGCTTTTTATTCTTTGCTTTCAATTTTGCTTCTTCTTGCTTTTCTTCTTGCTTCTTTTTATTCTTGTGGATTTAATTTTATTTTCAAACATGTACAACATTTACTTGTTCCCATCACACAAACTGTACAAAAGGATATACACAGAAAAGTGTCACTCTTTCATAAATACCTCCCCACCTACTTTCTTATAACTCCTGCAGGTAATACCATTATTTGATGAGGGAAGAAAAGCCATTATATATTAGGATAAAGCCTTATTTAATTGAGGTAGTTGGTTGAATAGTTGATGCAAGACTAATATTTCTGTTAGTAGCTATTGGCTGAAGTTGTCAGGGCAGGCTATGAGAAAGAGATGGATATAAATTGGGGAAAACATGGAGAATCTAAAACCTGTGAGACTGAATTGTAACCCATATGAATAGACTAGAACTCACATGGGTAGCTCACTGCTTCTAAATTCTACTAACCTCTAATAAGATCTAATGTATATGAAGAGATACGTAGTAAACATAGTAAACATTGCTCTTTATTGGCTAAAATGGTTTCATTACAAGTTCATTGTAATTGAACAAAACCGATTACCTTATTCTAGGGCATTATTTTGTGTGCAGTTACTGTTACTGCTTCCCAGAGATACTCTTATTTATTCATTTGTTTGTTTGTTTATTTATTTATATTTATTTATTTTTATTGTTGGGGATTCATTGCCAGTACAAAGAAACAGGTTACATTGATTGCATTTGTTAGGTAAAGTCCCACTTATAGTTGTGTCCTGCCCCCAAAAGGTGTGTTACACACCATGACCCCCCCTTCCTCTATGTGGTCTCCCCTCCCCCCCACCGTGTTCTAGGTCATTAACAGTCCTCATATCAGAATTGAGTATATAGGATTCTTGCTTTTCCATTCTTCTGATGCTTTACTAAGAAGAATGTGTTCCACTTCCATTCAGCTTAATACAAAGGATGTAAAGTCTCCATCTTTTTTAATGGCTGAATAGTATTCCATGGTATACATATACCACAGCTTGTTAATTCATTCCTGGGTTGGTGGGCATTTAAACTGTTTCCACATTTCAGTGGTTGTAAATTGAGCTGCAATAAACAGTCTAGTGCAAGTGTCCTTATAATAAAAGGATTTTTTTCTTCTGGGTAGATGCCCAGTAATGAGATTGCAGGATCAAATGGGAGGTCTAGCTTGAGTTCTTTGAGGGTTCTCCATACTTCCTTCCAAAAAGGCTGTATTATTTTTCAGTATCACCAGCAGTGTAAAAGTGTTCCCTTCTCTCCACATCCACACCAGCATCTGCAGTTTTGAGATTTTGTGATGTGGACCATTCCTGCTGGGGTTAGACAAAATCTTAGGGTGGTTTTGATTTGCATTTCTCTAGTAATTAGGGATGATGAACATTTTTTCATAAATTTTTTCATAACATTTTTTCATATGGCCATTCATCTGTCTTCTTTAAAGAAGGTTCTATTCATATCTCTTGCCAGTGATTTAAGGGATTGTTGGCTCTTTTTATGTTGATTAATTTGAGTTATCTGTATATCTTAGTTACCAAGCTTTTGTCTGCTTCAAAGCATGCAAATATCCTTTTCCATTGTGTCAGTTGTTTGTTTGCTTTGGTTGTTGTCTCCTTAGCTGTACAGATGTATAAGTCAGTAGTATTAAGTCCCATTTGTTTATTTTTTGTTGTTGTTGCAGGACCTCTATAAAGAAAATTATGAAACCCTAAGAAAAGAAATAGCAGAAGATATTAACAAATGTAAGAACATACCATCCTCATTCATGGGAAGAATCAACATTGTTAAAATGTCTATAATTCCTAAAGCAATCTACAAATTCAATGCCATCCCCATTAACCAGTTTGTTATAAGTATTTCAAATTATATATAAAACCAACACATTGTACCCCATATATGCATTAATGTAAACAGCTAGTATTTAATTAAAAAAATAAATAAAAGAAGAATAATATTCCATTTAAAAAATGCCACTATCATACTTACAAGACTTGGAAAAAATAGTTCTTCATTTTGCATGGAACCAGAAAATACCTCATACAGCTAAGGAAATACTTAGTAATAAAAACAAGGCTAAGGGCATTAGCCTACCAGACTTTAGGCTGTACTACAAAGCCATAGTGATTAAAACAGCATGGTATTAGCACAAAAATAGAAACACAGACATCTGGAACCAAATGAAAAACCATGTGATGAAACTAACATCTTACAGCCACCTACTCTTTGATAAATTGAACAAGAACATACACTGGGGGAAAAGAATCTCTACTCAATAAATGGTGCTGGGAGAACTGGATATCCACGTGGAGTTACTCTTTTAACAAATAACTATAAATAAAGGAATTTAAAATGTTTACATAAATATGGATAAAGTACACACATAAAAAGTACACATATGTTCATTCCTGTATTAATGAGTTGTTTCCATGTCTTTAAGACTGTGAATTGTGTCGTCATAAACCTTTTCATGCAGGTGTCCTTTTAATAAAACAACTTTTTTTCCTTTGAGTTTATACTCAGCAATGCAATTGCTGGGTCAAATGATAGATCTACTTTAAATTCTTTGAAATATCTTCATATGGTTTTCCATATTGATTATACAAATTTGCAGTCGCACCAAGGACATATAAGGGTTCCTTTCTCTCCACATCCATCCATCTGTTGTTTGGGGACTTATTATCTTTGAGATAATTACATCTAAACTGAAATTTTAAAATTCTGACAAGGTTCCATACACATGTACCTGTGAATTTTAATGGAAGTTTCAATGGAAAATAAAGGTAACAATTCAGAAAAGAAAATGTTACTGGCCTCACAATCCTCACAATTCTTGGTCCTCAAGTCAACAGAATTTGACAGAAAGTGGGGAAAAAAAAAAAAAAAAGAATTTATGCAGGTTAAAGCTTTATGGGGTATAAGTGGGAGGGGTTTTGCTCAAAAAAAGGGAGACAGTGCAAGTAAAGGAGCAACCAAACTGACCCTCCCAACAAGGTCTGGGGCGCTTTGAAAGGATAGAGAAAGAAAGATTTATGCCAGCATTGAAATCATAGAATGTAGAGGTAGAGGGTTTTTTTTTTTGGTAGCTGCCCGTCTGCAATCATGCTCCTTTATACATCATGTCTTATCAGCATGTTAAATCTCTCCAATGATTTTTAACACTAAATTAGGCAAAGGGTCTATCAGTGGTCACCTTTGAGCTTCATCTTGGCAGCAACCAGTTTGTGCAGGCCTTGACTGGGGCTGAGCCCTATCTCTACCCACCTACTCCAATGGTTGCCACGTCCTGTTAAAGAAAGCAGAGCTACCTTCTGTTGAGGCTGGGTCTTAATCCTTTGTGAAGCTTTTGTTCAGTATTGTAAGCGCACTTATGCTTTGGCTTAAGGCTCAGGTAGGTAGACAAAGTCCACTTCCTCGATTATCTCATAAGTCTCCAATTTTCATATTGGGATGTCCTGCCTCAGAGGCCTTCATCAAGAGGGGAAAACCTAAAGTGGAAGATATACAGAAACTGTAGGAGTGTTGCCCTCATCCCTACCCTCTTGTCAATCAGGAGAGGCAAATAAGTGACAACAGGTATGATCCAAAACAGTGTTGCAGTCCCTGTGCTGCCCTCCAAAACACAAAAGAAAATAGTCACTATTTTATCCTTCCTTCTCCATTTGGTGGAAAAAGACTTTCTGACCTATGTGAACTCAGGAGTAAGCATGGAAGAGAAGTCTGAAAAATATAGTTCCAGTTTAGCTAAATTGACATAATATAAATCTATGACATTCTATGACTGGTTAACTTGGCATCCATATACATGTTGTATATCTCTTTTAACCATATTTAACCTTCGTATAAAACTATCATAAATGAGTACAACATAATGCACCTATCCCATGCACAGCAGAAATATTCAGACCTTCTCCATGAAAGGGGATTTATCTGCCTTTGAATGATATTAATTTCCCTTTCTAGATGAGTCACATTCCCTCTTGGATTTCTGAATCTTTAATACTAAAATCCAAGATGAATTACTATTAACACGTATGTTAAATGGAAAGAGAATGAGAAAGAAAAAAAATAAACATACACAAAAATATATCAAATTTATACAAATATAACAAAATATGAAATAAATAACTCATAGCTATTTTATTGTCCTTGCTGGTGGCCAGTCACATTGCTGTGGTCAGTACTGACAAGTGCTTTTCCTTACAATCCACTCCATAGCCTCTTTGTTCTCAGCAAGCTATTGTGTGGGTCATGGTTTTTAGATGGCGTGGTCAGCCAAACCTTCATTGCTAAGTGTCCCCTTGGTTTAATTTGTTCTGCTTTTTCATTGACTTGAATCACAGAATATGGGAATGCTAAGAATCGCTCTAGGGTCTCCTGAATTCCAGACATATATCTTCTTATCCCCATTGTATAATATTAACCCAAATTCCACTTAATAATCAGGATGAATCTCTCTAGACAGAACAAAAACCCCTCTTTTTGCATGTTGATTTGCTCGCATAAGTAAGCAAATTGGACAGGTGGCAGCCTCAGCTTCCAGTCTAATGGAATGATTGCTTGGTATGGAAGCAGTTTTTCTGGAAACCAAGACTTCAAACCCATAGTAAATGGATAAGAGGCCAAATTTTTGATGGTGGATATAGAATGAAGAAAGGCACTCCAAGTACCACTCCTTGATTCTCAGTTTTTATACACTGGTTATGGCAGACACAGTACAATATATTGGCCACAGATCTTGAGATTTCTGAAGGCCATAGCCAGACCCTGCATTGACCTCATAACATGCAAAGGAGTTACTGCAGAGTGTTACCACTTGGTCAATATTGTGGCTGAAAGATATTGGCATATTGCAGGAACTTCAACCTTAAGAGGCAATAATTTTATTTTCTGTGTATATACAATAGTAACTTGCTCTCAAAACCAGACCAATCAAAAAGTTATACTCAGAGCTAAATGTCACTGTCACATGCCTTTTCCATCCCATCACTCTTCTTCCATTTGTTGAAGTAGCAAGCTTCTTTACTTACTGATGTATTTCTGTTTCTTTCTGAGAAAAAAAAAAAAAGAAAAAAAAAAGAAAAAAAAAAGCAGATATATGCAGGATTTTTACATTTTTCCCCTTTTCATACATTAAAAAATGTAACATTATTTATATTCTTTGCATTCTGCTTTTTGAACCTAACAACAGTATCCCCTAGAAATTTCTCCTTATCAGTTATAGAGGAGAAAAGTTTGTCTTCAATTTTTTTCCTTTTTCCTCCTTTTTCTTTTTTAACAGCATCATACTGTGCCATTGTGTGGACGTGCCATTGTTTGTTTAACCATTTTCTTATGCTTGGATTTTTAGGTAGCTTCTGATATTTTGCAATTATAATAAATGCTACAATGAATAACCTTAGCCATATGAATTTTAGCAATATTGGAGGTGAATCTTCAGGGTGCTTCCTTAGAAGTGGAATTGCTATATTGGAGAGAAAATATATAGGGAATTTTCTTACATATTGCCAAATTCCCCTTTGCTGAAGTTGGATCATTTTGTATTCTCACTAGCAATATAGGCATGAAGCAATTCTTTCCCTGCAGCCTTGCCAAAACACATTTTTAAGCATTTAAAATTTTGCCTGTCCCATAGATGAGAAATTATGTGTGTTTTATTTTGTATTTTTATTATTATAAACAAATTTGATCATACTTTATAAGTTTCAAGTTGTTTATATATTTACTTTGTGAATTCTTTTTTTCTTTTATTCATTTTTAAATAGGATTTTTGCACTTTATTTCCTCAATTGGCATTTTCATATGTTAGGGGTATTAGTGCTTTACCTATGTTATATGTGACAAATGCTTTCTCCCATTTGCTGTAAACTGTCTTTTGACTTTGCTTAGGATTCGAGGTGGGGGGAGGGCAGCAGGGGATTTCTTTTAAACTTCTTAAATATATGAATCTTTACTTTCATTATGTCTGGAGTTTTAGTCATAGTTATAAAACTTTTCCCTATAGGGTGGTGCCTGTAGCTCAGTGGGTAGGGCACTGGCCCCATATACCTATGGTGGAGGGTTCAAAACTGGCCCTGGCCAAACTGCAACAAAAAATAGCTGGGTGTTGTGACAGCTATTCGGGAGGCTGAGGCAAGGGAATTGCCTATGCCCAGTAGATGGAGGTTGCTGTGAGCTGCGTGACACCATGGCACTCTACCAAGAGTGACAAAGTGAAAAGTGAGACTCTGTCTAAAAAAACAAACAAACAAAAAAAAAAAACACTTTTCCCTATATGCAGCTTAAAAATTTCACCTTATTTTCTTAAAATGTTTAAATTTTTTTTTTTTATATTTAGAGCTCTGATCTATTTGTAATGCTTATGTTTTGAAGTATTGATTTAATTTTACTTTTTCATAATAGCCAAATATTTAAACCAACATCATTTATTAAAACAAACAAACAGAAAAACAAACTTTCCTCCACAGATTCATTAGTCTCCCTTTCTCAGATACTAGATTTCTATGAGTAGTTTGGTCATTTCTGAGCTTTCTACCTGAACTTTATTTAGTCTTTCTGTCTTTACGTGTTTTAGACACTTTTAATAACAGCAGCTTTATATTTTGCTTGTACATCTTGTTTTTGGTTTTATGAAGTAGAGTCAGGGAATGATGTTTTGTTTTGTTTTGTTTTGTTTTGTTTTGTTTTGTTTTGTTTTGTTTTGTTTCGTTTGGGGGAATTTTGTTTGTAATGAGTTATTTATTTATTTGTTTGGGGGCTGTCATTGTGGTTAAACTCTTCTAGCTCCATAAAAAAGCTCCTTAGTTTTTCCACTGAATTTGCTTCACATGTAAGTTAACTCATAGAGAGCTAACATCTTAATAATTTTGCAATGTCCCAACCAAACATTAAGACAAGGAATGTCTTATTTATTCAACTCTATTTTTCTGTCTTTCTGGAGAGTTTTATGATTTTCCTCATGACAATTTTTCCCATTAAATTTATTCCTAAATATTTTACCTCTTTTTTTTAACTTCTATTGAAAATACAACTTTTGATTAAACAAATGAAGCCATCTACCTATCAGTTAGATAGGGGAAATTTTTTATCTATCTATTTATCTATCTGTCTGTCTATCTATCTATCTATCTATCTATCTATCTATCTATCTATAAATCCATCCTCCAGTTAGGTCTCCTTGTAAATAAAAAAAAATGGTACCAACCAAGTTTCAATAAAGAAAATAAAAAAAGAAAAAGAAAAAGAAATAGTTCCGCTATTTAGAATATAGTTTTCTTCAAAAACTTATAGTGGATTAGAATCTCTGGTAATATAAGAGAATGATTGATAACATCTGTATCTTTAATTCTACTGAACACTTTTCAAACCTTATTATCCTTATACAGAATGTGGGTATAACAATACATTTCCCGGGTGTTTTAACAGTTAGATTTATTTTCAGTAAAAGATTAAGCTATAGGCGACTCTCCATGTTTGTGATGCTAAGCACAAGGTATATATGTTTGATAAGAGAAGGAAAAATTGCTTTCTAGCAAACATCTATTTTATTCATGATCAGGCAATGCCATGTCCTGATTAGAAAAATAACTGTCTGAATAGATAATGGAAGATGCACACCCTATTGTTTTTTCCTACTCTCCTTTATGGGGAAGATAATTGGCCAAAGACAGAGAAGGTGATACAGAGTGGAGTGTTTCATATTTCTCTTCCCTTGGAAAGGATTCAACGTGGCCTCGAAGTATCCCTCAGCTTGAGATAGAATCTTCAGATATATTTCTTTATGACTAGAGACCTCTGACCTCCTCCCTTTTCTTCAAAAACCTCTCGGTCATACTTTTTTTCTCTGATTTTTGAAATGTAAATGTTCTACAGCCCAGAAGTGCCGTTTTCAAAGACCTTGTAGCCATCTCTTTGTAAAGTAAAACGTGAAGGACACAGTGCCTTTTTCTCCCAGTTTCTGCAGGAGGCTAAGAACAGGGTAACTTCCATAAGTGCCCATCAGCCAACACAGGTGGAATAGCACATTGACTAACCACCCTCGCCCAATCCCATTCAACAGACTCTAGTCTTCTTTCTATTAGTTCATCTCGGCACATTAAAAACTATTTAATCTTTTATTTCAAGAAAGTTACACTCAGCCTTTCAAATATTCCTTGCATTTTAAAGCCATCTAATACAATTTCCCTTTGCCAGAAGCTTTAACATATCAGCTTGCTATGCAAATTTACAGTTTAGCCTTGTTGATGCTAGACTAAGGTGTGCGATTCTCTCCAAGAACAATTATGCATTATTATCTGGCCCTTGGGCTGGCTTAAATATGTAGGCATGGAGAAAGCATCAGTTTTAAATTGTTATTTAATAGTTTATTTTTTGTTCATGGTCATAAAAACAAAACAAAATTAGACTAACACTTCGGATATAAATATTCTCTGTGCCCCTGTGACCAAAGAGAAGAATTTAATAGAAATATTCTATCATACTTAGTAGGGTATTATCCTTCTTTTTTTCAGCATTTCTTATAATTTATCTCTTGATTGTCATCCTAATTTTTTTTAAATTTTCTCTATACATATTCATGTGTTTATTTGGTTTCCACTTTTTGCCTTCACAAAATTAAAGAAGCTTAAAATTTAATGACAATAACAATGTTTAAGATAAGGACTAGAAACAAAAACCTCATAAAGAACAAACAAAGATAAATACATTTGGAAAAGAAATCAGATGATTGCTGCAACAAAATAATGAGCAATAATAATAATAATAATGCAAAAAAAGTAACATTCACATTGTCAGATAAAAGTATGTCTCTCATAGAATGCTTTGAGTCTGAGGTTCAGTATGGAGTCATCAGTTAACTTATTTTTTTCTAAAGTCTCAAAAAATAGACAACTAATATTTAAAAATAAAAATAGAAGATAATTCCAAAAAATAGATCATGCCAAATCTTATAGAAAATAGAAAAAGAAGAAATACTTCAAAATCATTCTCCTTCATCTGGATACACCTGATATTAAAATTGGAAAAAAATATATTATTATAAAGGGAAATTATAAACATATTTCACATATAAATGAGGATGCAATATCCTAAATAACATATTAACAAGTTGAATTAAAAATTATTGTTTAGGGAGGAAACCTGTGACTCAAAGGAGTAAGGTGCTGGCTCCATATGCTAGAGGTGGTGGGTTCAAACCCAGCCCCAGCCAAAAACTTCAAATAAATAAATAAAAATAAAAATTATTGTTTAAATAATGTTGGTCAAAATTAAATTCAATTTATGTGAGAATTAGTCACTATTTTCTTTTCTTTTCTTTTTTTTCTAATTTTAAACAACTTTTTTGGGTTGTACTAACACATAACACATGGCTGTGCTTAAGGAATGACTCGTTGGTTTGGCTGTGATATCGATTTCTCTTTTATTTTATCTTGGATTTTTTTTTTCCCTTTTGTTTGTCTAGTTAATCATTTGATCAATTCATATTTACTACAAATGAGTTTTACTTTTCCTTCCAGTGCTTAGTTTTGTTTTTGTTGTTGTTGTTGTTTGTTTATTTTTTGCCAGGAATAAGAGATACAAAAAATAGAATATAATGAGTAAAATATATAACAAATAAGATACCGTTTCTATTCTGAAATTTCTTAAAGTGGAGAGAGAAGTAGGTAAGCAAGCAATGGTAACACGTAGTGTAATATAATATAGTAGGTTTTATGGAGTTATTTAGTTTGTATCTTTAGTTATTTAGTTTGTTTGGAGACAGGGTCTTGCTCTGTTGCCCAGGTTATAGTGCAGTGGCGTGGTCATAGCTTACCGCAACCTCAAATTCATGGGCTCAATTCATCCTCCTGCTCAGCCTCTCAAGTACCTAAGACTACAGAGTATAGGCACATACCACTATACTCAGCTGATTATTTTGGGGAATGGGGAACAAAGATACGATCTCACTATATTGCCCAAGAATGTTCTGGAACTCCCAGCCTCAAACTATCTTTCTGCTTCAGCCTTGCGAAATGCTGAGATTATAGGTATGAGCCACTATGCCTGACCTTATGGAGTTATTTTAGACTGACTAGAGAAAAATATATACTGGACAATTATCTCAATCCAGCCTTGATAATGATGATGAGGGAAGTAGTGGATGCATGCAGATTGTGAGAGAAAATATATTTCAGATGAGTACCACGTGAAAGGAAAGTGAACGCTGAAGTGTGGGTACAAGGTGGTGAAGAGGAAAAGTCCTGGAAATGTAGACAAGACGTATCATGTTAAGGGTGTGAACTCGATCTTACATGTCAAATGCAGAGTTATTGTGTAGTTGGAGAAACTCTCCTATTTGAGATTTAAAAGAAAAGTCTGATTCTAGTAAGGAGGATGGTTTGGAGGTTGTGTTAGAATTTTTGCAAAATTCTTAATTTACCTTATTAACAATTATAAGAGAGTTAATTATTGAGCTGGTTTATTATCGTGCTTATATAACATCAACATAATCATTAGGAAATGAACATTTTTGACCAAAGGAATAATTTTAAAGTTATTATGTTATTGTTATATTGTTATTATATTATTACATTTTTTACCTTTAGGAAAAAAAAAACACTCAAAAATTATAAAGGGTTGCAGGTCACTTACATTTATAATTGAAGCCATAGAGAAATAAAGATGCCAATAATGTGCCCAAAGTTATAGTGTGATTTACAATAGCAATGCCCTATATTTGGGTTGCTAGGTTGAATACATTGTACCTCAAATAAAAATTCAAGTCCATGTCATGCACAGTTCTCTTTCTGAGTGAGACTTTATTTTTTTAATGGAAATTCGGAAAGATATTTTATTCATACTATAATGTAGAGAGAGAATGTTGGTAAAGTAGACAATTCATCATTAGAATTAATTCAGCAGAAGCAATAATCTAGAGCCAGGGTGTGGGGGGAGAGTGGGGATGAGAACCTAATGCCCCGTGGATTTACAACAACCTTGGGGAAACCTTTCAATATTTCAGGGGATAGATCAGAGGTTAGACTATTACCTTTTGTTCTTAAGGACCCCTCTCTGAATTGACATCTGTCTCACACTATATAATGCTTTGTGATTTTATACCTTTCAAGCAATAAAATCCTTATAATAATCCTGTTATCTAGTTGGGGAAAAAATTGTACTGCTTTATAAAATTAATCTTTAATACATAAAAAAAAAAAATTTTTGTTGTGTTGTGGATCTGAGGCCAAAACTGATGTATTCTTATTTTTCAGTTAAGTGCTTCAAGCTATTGTTACATTGTATTCATTGCCTCTGCCTTGAAAAAATTAGTTCCGTTTGAGTATACACAAAATTTGGATGCAATAACATTTGTGATTGTCTTGTGATTGTCTTTTATTGCATCAAAGTCCATCTATCGCCACATAAGAGTTTATAGTTAGAAATAAGCTCATAATTTATTTGAGTAGATTGCTATTCATTTGTCTGCTTGTGTTTACCTTCTCCTCTTTCCACCCTGTTCTGTGAGCTGTGAAACTGATGCATGCAGCTTGCTTAATGGGGCCCTTGCCCGCTGGCTTCCTGTTGGCTTTGATCAATGGGAAATACTATTAGAAGATCACAGGACAGGAAAATGGAAACTGAACATGCATTCCAGCCAGCTCTGTTTTACCCTGTTATCCTGAGGTCGCAGGGTCCCTTTTGGTGAGCTCCTACGTTCTGGAAAGCACTCTGCCCTAAGCAGCAGGGGGAGTTAGTATGCCCAATGTCCCTAACATGTGTGTACTACATTTTCCCTATTTCTCTCTCTAAACTCTGTTTACATTTTTATAAAAAGATCTTTTAAGTCTTTTCAATTGATCCAGTTTGACCGTGCCTATTTAGAATTCCCATTCTACTGGAAGAACGTATGAAAATTGTACTGGTGTGGAGAAGGTGCTAGCAGAATTCAGTATGGAGGACAGTCCTTGCAACAAACCATGATTTCTAACCTGGCTGTGGACAGCATATTTCTTAATGCATTTGTTCCTCATTTTTATGCATAAATTAAATATACATATTCATAAACACATAAATGAAATATAATATACATTTTAGAATATCAATTGTCCAATGTCCACATATGTGATTTTATAATTTTACTACTCACTTTTAAAAGAGTAAAAAACCAGGGAAGGTGGTGAGTCAAGTTTGTAATCCTAGCACGCAAAGCTGAGAGGATCCCGTGAGCTCAGGAGTTTGAGACCAGCCTGAGCAAGAGGTAGACCCCATCTCTATTAAAAACAGAAAAAATTAACCATGTGCTGTGGCAGGCACCTGTAGTCCCAGCTACTCAGGAGGCTGAGGCAGGAGGACTGCTTGAACCCAGGAGTTTGAGGTTGCTGTGCTGAGGTAACCCTAATTCCAGCAAAAGAAACAGCTACATTTATTTAAGTCAATATAAATGATTACTTAACTTGATATATTCAAAATACTATTATTTCAACATGTAATCAGTCTAAAATGTTTAAAGAGATATCTTACATTTCCATGTATGAAAGTATACCTCAAATCCAGTATATGTTTTACACTTATAACACATCTTAATTTGGACTAATCACATTTCAAAACCTCACTACTGTCTCCTTTATTTGGTCTCATAGTTTAGTGGTTCTTCTAACCTACACTTATGTTGGGGATGAGAAAATGGCCCTCCCGTCACTCAGTCCTGTCTGTCCCACAACACAAGAGGAAGGTGTTCTCTGAAGTTCCCTGATCTACACAGAAACCAGACTTGCAAGGGAGAAAACACAATGGCTTCCTTTAAAATTTCATTAACCAGAGAAAATTAAAACTCCTATGTCAAGGAAGAGAGGCTAAAATACTAAACAACACAGCTTCATCCCCAACTGGTCTTTCCTCCACGCCATTCAATTTTCTTTCTTTTTTTTTTTTTTTCTCTTTTTTTTTTTATTGTTGGGGATTCATTGAGGGTACAATAAACCAGGTTATACTGATTGCATTTTTTAGGTAAAGTCCCTCTTACACTCGTGTCTTGCGGCCAAAAGGTGTGGCACAAACCAAAGCCCCACTCCTCCCCTCCTTCCCTCTCTTTGCTCTTCCTTTCTGATTTCTTTCTTTCTTTTTTTTTTTTTTAAGCAGGAACTCAACTTTATTGCGTCAAGCAGCCGCTTATATAGAGCATGGGGAAGGTGTGGGGAAAGAAGGTGGGGGATGAGTTGCGTGACAGGGTTGGGCCAGTGGCATGGTACCACGTTGGCTGTATCTATGTAGAGGCAGTTTGAGGCCTGGCCTTGTTGAGTCATTGCTATGCGGAAGTAGCTCGATGGATCTACTTCTAGTCAGGCTCCTTAAGTTGCACTAGGCCTCAGGCACATGGCAGGACTCAACAATTCCCTGTTTTGTTTTTTGTATGGCGGATAAACATAGCCCCTGTCTTAGGTTGCCTGCTCTTACAGTTTCAGTCCTACCCGTCATGGGGATACAAACATCAATGGTTTGGTCCCTGTCTTAGGTTGGCTGAAGGCAGAGTGATCTTATCCGTCTTTGGGTACTATGAATGTATTGATGTTTGTATCCCCATGACGGGTAACACTGAAACTGCAAGAGCAGGCAACCTGAGATAGGCGCTATGTTTATCCGCCATACAAAAAACAAAAGAGGGAATTGTTGGGCCCTGCCATGTGCCTGAGGCCTAGTGCAACTTCCGGAGCCTGACTAGAGGTAGATCCATCGAGCTACTTCTGCGTAGCAATGACTCAGCAAGGCCTGGCCTGAAACTGCCTCTACCTAGACACAGCCAAGGTGGTACCATGCCATTGGCCCAACCCTGTCACGCACCTCATCCCCCGCCTTCTTTCCCCG